>APFE030053395.1:0-149808 GCA_000404065.3 Pinus taeda
ATGCCAGATATACCAGCGGAAGATGCGTGCTCCTGTTGCCCCTCTGCACCCCGTAGTGACCGTTGGCCCCTTTGCTAAGTGGGGCATCGATTATGTGACATGTAACCCTCGCTCGGCCGGGGGGCATGGTTACATCATCGTTGCTATCGATTACTTTACAAAATGGGCCGAGGCGATGCCCACATTGTCGGAAGATGGTCATACGGCGGCGCAGTTTCTTTTCAACCATGTTATCTCTCGGTTTGGAGTTCCATAAGCCATTGTCACTGATCACAGAAAACATTTCCGTAATCATATGATGGTCGAGTTGACAACCCAACTTGGACTTAGGCATGATAGTTCCTCTCCATACTATCCTCAGGCGAACGGTCAAGTTGAAGCCGTGAACAAAGTCTTGGTCACGATGCTTCTGAAAACTGTTGGCATGCACAAGTCTAATTGGCATTTGATGTTGTTTTGCGCATTGTGGGCCTACCGGACCTCCGTTAAGGATGCCACTGGCTTCACCCCTTTTTCAGCTAGTATATGGGCTGGAGGCAACCCTTCCCATTGAGTGTGAGATTCCTTCACTCAAATTAGCCGTCGAGTTACTTCCCGAGACTACTCCTGCAGAAGAGCGGCTTCTTTACTTGGAAAGACTAGATGAGACACGTCGTCTAGCCTCCCTTGCTATCGAAGCTCAAAAGAAGCGAGTGAAAACTCACTTCGATAACTCAGTTAATCCCCGCTCTTTCGTCGAAGGTGACTTGGTACTGCTCTACGATCAGGCTAGTGATAAGCTAGGAGCAGGGAAACTCGAGCCAATGTGGCATGGGCCCTACATTGTAAAAAGATTTCTATAAAAAGGTGCCTACGAGCTGATCAATTATGAAGGCAATCCCCTGGACAGGCCCCGTAATGGGCTATATCTTAAGAAATATTACGCCTGAGTCTAGGCACTCTCTCATTTATTTTTTACATGCATATGCTTTTTTTTTACAGTGTGTTTAGTGTGTGTGCGTGTTTATTTGATTCTTGTCTTAGTGTGTCGGCGTGATTGCTGCTTATTGTGTCTTTTGCTTCTGAATAGATGTCTGGATCACCTTAGGTTGGTTTCGCTGATGGTGCTTCCCGCAGTACTCGCAATCTGTCATCTTCGGCATGGGTGATCTACGATCCTCATGGTGAGTTAGTAGATATTCAAGGTGTGTGTTTAGGTTGCAAAACAAACAATGTAGCTGAATATAGTGTTGTAATTGAATTATTAGCCAAGGCGATTAACCTCGGAATCTGCTCATTGGTTGTAAATTTAGACTCACAGCTCGTGGTCCACCAACTCAATGGACAATATTCCATCAGAGATCATCGCATATTAAGGTTGTATTTACATGTTAAGTTATTGGAAAGAGATTTTGATTATATTACTTATCATCACATTCCAAGAAGACTTAATGCTGTAACTGATGCATTGGCTAACTATTTATTAGACAAACATTTGCGAAACATTGTTAATTCATAAACATAAGAAGGCATAAGATACAATAGAAACACCATGTATAATATATATATATATATATATATATATATATATATATATATATATATATATATATATATTATATATATATATATATATATATAGATATAGATATAGATATATATCGTGTGGCGCGCTAAGGCGCTCAAAAAATAAGTGTACATGTCCCAATAAATCCGACGTCCTCAGTACATCTGTGACGTATGTCTCTCAAAACAGCAATGGAAAATAAAACCTAGGCATCTACTGTGGTGGGTTATGCTCTCTGTAGCATGCCACCACTCGGGCCACCCGCCTCAAAAGGCGGTGCATCCTGGGTTCTACACCCACTGTATGGATCTGTGCAGCTAACGGGACCTCCTCGATCCCCTGATAGTCTGGGACTCCTACCAGTAAGCCCTCAAGATTGTGCACCACGGTCTCTGTCTGGTTGCCTCCTGCAGGAGCCAAGGCCAAGACGACAGCGCCTTTCTCCTCCCTCCGTGCCTCTGGAGCCAGGCCAAGAGGTCTCACAGGACCCACATCTGCATAGCATAAGTATTTATTAGGACATGTACATGAAAAAATTCAAAAACATCACAAAAATGAAAATCAAAAAGATCAAGTGTTTTACCTCCATCATCCCACTGCTCTCCCGCAGGCAGCGGCATGTCAGGATCACCACAGAAGTCGATACCAGCGTACGGCCAGTCCTCGACGAAAATAACCTGGAAATCTAGCCACTCTCAGAAAAAGACGCCCCACGACACTGAATGACCGCCACCTTCACGTGGCATGACCCGGGCCCACTTGGTGGCCCTCGTCTCCCGTGCGTTGTTCGGCGGGTCTACCACCATGGTCTGCAGCCGAAGGGCCGGCACCCACTCAAACATGAGTGGAAGAAGGAGCAATTCGTAGCTGAACTGCTTCGACTCTCCACGTCGACAGCTACTCAATTGCCTCTTCATGCTGTTGGTCACAGCTGCTGCCCAGTTGAAGATCATGGGCTGTAAGCACTCGAGAGCTAGTAACAGGTTGGCCTTTGAGGCCTCGTGGTTTGCCAGACTGCCTACTGCCCGTGTCACTAAAAAGAGTATAGTGCGGAGCACTATGTCGGCGTGTGTTCCAACACCCACTGACGGGATGCTTACTTTCCCACTCCCTGTTTTGGCCGCCTGTGGGCATGCACGGGCCATCAACTGATCGAGCGTCTCACCGCTAGGTCGCTGCCCCTCCAGGATGGGCATCACGCCTCGGCGAGATAATCCAGTCAAGAAGTAAATGTCCGAAGAGTTGAACTCTATGTCTCGGCCTCGGATGGTAAATTTCCCATCCACTGGGTTCCATGCTCTGATCAGAAGCTCTAACATGTCTGGCTGAGCCCTCAAGTGCGGAGTAAGAAAAAATTTGAGCAATCCGCATGCCCGCATTGCATTGCAGCATCCGGCATCAGCAAAAGCGGCTATATCTGCATTATCATGGTCTCTCTCCTGCCATGTAAAGGCCATTATGTCCTGCAAGATCACCCAAAAATCATTAGGTTGCCTGCATTTGAAAATTGTCCATTTAATTTTAAAAAATCAAACTTCACGGTGCCAGCGCGACTGTTTCCAAAACAGCCGCGCTGGAAATGGCGGCCTGTGTATTTTTCTCTGGGTCAGCGCGGAAGGACATGGGTTTTCCGCGCTGACCCGGAAAGAGGTGTGTGTTGGGAAAATCGGTCAGCGCGGACCCGATGGGCGAATCCGCGCTGACCGAGAGCGCACCAACGCTCAAAAAATTTGGCCAAATGGCCAAATCCCACGGTGAAATCGCATGAAAATGGAATCAAAATGGAGCGTAAGGCAAGAGGGACCTACTTGGAATCAGCTGTCGGAAGATCGACGTCCGGATGATGAGGAATTCGCTCCGTCAACTTTGTAGTTCCTCAACGTTCTCCAAAGCTCAAATGGTAAAATGGTAAAAATATTTTTTACAACCTCCTATTTATGGTAAAAAATTCCTAATTTGACTATAGTTTTTATGAATGTGGGTTTTTTGCCATAGTTTTGCCATGAATTTAATCCTGACGTCATTAATTATGCTTGATGCATATTTTATTATGTTTTTCGACATATCGAACGGGTTTACGCGGGTGTTTTCCCCTGTGCAGGTCTTCGGAATCGGCGAAGTCACGGTGGATCTATGTGCACTTGATCCCAAAAATGTCGTCTTTAAGCTCTTTTCCGACATAAAACAAGAAAATATTTTCGAGCCTCCTCTCAGCTCGTCAAAAGGAACGAGAGGCGGTCGTTTTTAAAGCTCTTTTTCGACCGTTTAAACCAACAAAGATTGTCGGGTGTTTTTCGTTTCGCACTCGTTATTGGTTCTAAAACGACGTGCTTCTGACCGCTTTTTTACTTTTTTGGGTCAAAGTCACTATTTACGAAAAGTACTCCTCGATCGTAATGATCGGGCGGTTCTTTCGAGCATCGTTTTATACTTTTTCGGGCTCGAGAGACACAACTTTACGAAAAAGCACCCCCCTGGAGTTTCATTTTCTGCTGTCTTTTCAAACTCTCTAAACATGAAAAGACGTCGAGTTCTTCCTTTGTCAGACTCGTTAAAACTTAATGACATTGGGCTCCATCGAAATGATGCTCTTCAAGCATATGCTATCCCCGTCAAGCTTCTCATCCAAAAATAACCGGGGTACTCACCAGAAATGGTGGGGGAAATAAAGGAACCGTAATCGTCATCATCGGCAGTATGTCGCTCTTGAACATGGCACTGTTTGCATTCATGTCTGGGTGGGGACATCTCATCTCGCTTCACTTTTGCCTCCATGGGTTTGGGTGATCCTATTTGGCCATTCATCTGCTCATTGTCCTGTCATCATGACCTCTGATCATTTGACCCCAAATACTTCCAAATCCGTCATTGTGCCGCCGATATGTTCAAGAGAAGTTGGCCTCTGCAAGTATAACCTCCCTCTGACATTTCACACAAAAACATATTGTCTCTTCCTGTCTCGTGTCGTTGATGTGGGAAACATTATGGACCACCTTCGATAAAGATCACTTCCTGTCGACTTCAGCTCATTATCCAGGAGTGACCTAGAGACTCCCTTCAGGTAACTTGGAGCCTGCATACCTCAATGGCAGGTTCTTTGTGTTCGACGAGAGTTTTTCATCATTATCCTCTGATCGGATGACTCTACGGGTGTTCGACACCGGCTCATTCATTCGCAGGTCATGGATTGTACCTATAGTACCTTGAGGACCATCGTCATCATTGGTGGCCCCTCTCGCGTCTGTTAACAGCTTTCATCATTGGCTGGTAATCAGACGATGTTCAAGCATGTTCGACCTCGAATCCTATATTCACATGTTTGGACTTGTACTTTGTTCGGGTTTTGGATGGAGCGCAAGACCCTGGTTCTAGTTCATTGTGGGCCAGGTTGCGATTTTTTGGATCATCATTACATGACTCGTTGATGGATGGCTGCGACCATACCTGAGTCTTTTAGGATGGCTGCGACCATACCTCTTGTCATTATGGTCTCTTCGGCTGGGTGGCTGCGTCCACACCTCACCCTTTTTCATATGTCTTTTGGATGGCTGCGCCCATGCCTAGACTACATGTAATTGAAATATCAGTTGTATCTGCCTGCAGGTTCTTCCCGGTGGTGTTCCGGTCCAGCAGTCTTGTAAAGCATTTCACCCCTCCCACTCTCTCGGGCTTCATGCTTTAGGGGGCATCTGTTACACAGTAAAATGTCACTGTCACCTTGTCAGTCTCCCTACTGTGTCATTAAATCATATCCACCATGCTCATGCTCTCTGAAATGGCTAAAAACCCTCTTTGCCTAAGTTTATTGGATCATCGCGACTGCTCCTAAAATAAGCGCGCTGACTGGCGGATAACAGTGTAACTGGTGCGCTGCCAGCGCGGAAGCACACGTGTTTTCCGCGCTGGTCGAATTTCATAAACAGCGCGCCCTCCGCCTGTATAAGTTCGCGCTGACCAGACCTCTTCTGTAATTGAGATGCGATGCCAGCGCGCCAACCCAGTTTTGTACCCGCGCTGATCCTGTTTAGGCGAGTTTGTTCTAACAGCCAGCCTTCCAGATGACTCCAGACTTGGCTGTTAGTTGTAAAGGTCGCCATCCTTTCTTTGGCATGTCTGTTCGCCTGGTCACCCACTTTTCTTGGGGGAAAGCTCATCCTTTCACTATTCATGGAGACTCCTTCTCCTATATAAGCTTCCACCATTGCCATGAGCAGCTAGTTTTTTGGAATATAGTTTGGAACATATAGACTTTGATAGAGGAATTCTTAGAGCATTAGTGCTGCTCTTTGTAGGCATTTGGTGTGTTGTGTGAGGATTGCTATGAGCTTGAGGAAGGTCATGAGTTTGTTGCCTTGTATGTGAGAGAGAGACCCCTTTGACTTGGGAGATCTACTTCAAAGGTGAATGCTTGGAAGACATGCTGGCTGGACCCTCTAGAGAAGGACTCAGCGTCAGGACTTCGGTTGTACCTTACTCTATTTTCTGATTAATAAAAATAGATGACTACTCTTATGGTTCCATTTCCATTTGTCTTATGAATGATTAATGTGAATTATATCTTTCCTGACTGATATATAGTTGTTTTTAGTAGATTTTACGCTTGTGTTTGTTCTCTCTTTGCTTGTGCAGGTGTCCGCCCGCGAAGATAGTGGAGGACTGTGATCGGCTGAAGCGAAGGAGCGAGAGGATCATCTCTTCGTCAAACATAGCGTTGGAATCCAAGTAGGTGTTCTTTACCCACTTGTTAATCACAACTAGGAACTTGCAGAGTAGCATTGTATGATTGTTACTAGACCCCTTTTGGGCTAGTAGGGATCGCCTCTATCCGTAGAGGGGATTTACCTCTCCAACATTTAGGTCTAAACCTGCTTGCCCTTTAGCACGCTTATCTCTTTCTTCTGCCCACTTGCTAATTTTGTTTTCTAGCATGCTTCCAAATAGCTTTGCAAACAAAGGGTTTATCATGATGGTCCTATAATTGGAGGGATTATTGACGTCACCACTCTTGAAAAGAGGTATTGCCAGACTAGTTGACCAATCTGTAGGGAGCCCTTGTTGTATGATGTTGTCGAAGATTTTTGTAATGTGAGGTGCAAAAATCTTTGAGCCCCACTTTAGATATTCTGCTTGGAGTTCAGCTAAGTCTTTTGCTCTTCCAACACCCAAATTCTTGATACCCATCTCTACCTCTTGTACCATGAAGAGTTCAGTATCAGTGTTGACCAAGGGGGGAGGGTCAACCTTGGGAACCTGCTCATAGAGTTGTCTTGCATAGTCAAACCATTTAGAAGTTGTAATATTATTTCCAATTTGTATCTTTTTCGGTTGGAGCTCCTTCCAAAATAATTTGGTTATTATTTTTCCCTAGGGAGATTAGTTCTTCCCTCCTTGAAACCATGAAATCAACCTTTTTCTTGCTTAATAACTGCTTGTATGATTTGAGCTTTATGTTATCCGTGTTTGACTCTTTCCACATTCTCCTTGCCTTTTTGCATTCCTTGTCAAACCAAGCATTAACTGGAAAGCAATTTGTTTCAGGCTTCTTAATTTTTGTTCTTTTGCACTTTGCAAGTGCGCATTGAATTAAATGTGTTAATTCATGACTATGAAGGCTCTGAATTGTAATTTTCTCCTTCTCAAAAAGCCTCTCTAGCGCCATTTTGAAGGTATTACAATTTTCCGGCATCAAAAGAATTCTGCCCTGTGGGAGATTTTGTTGGACATGCTGAATTTTTTACTCTAATTGTTTTTTTCCAATCCAAGAGAAACATAAATAAATTGGCTTATGATCTGATTTCAAATCCCACAGCTGATCTCCAACCAAAACTTCTTACATTTTCTCACATAAACCATGCAAGCAAATTACATAATCTACCACACTTGCTCCATTGTAAGTATTGCAAGTGAAATTACCGGACTTTGCCCATCTAGTCATGCCATTAAAAATGACTAAATCAAAGGCCCCACATAGAGTAAGCAATTGTTCACCAAAGAAATTGCAGCCCTTGTCCTCTGAAATTCTTTCCCATTGATGATTACTTTCTTCTGTAAGTCGAATAGGGTCACAATCATCTTTACAACAAAGAATGCTAGCTTGCTCACTTGCAGTCCTAGCATTGAAATCACCCACTATAAGGACTTCACCTAGCTGCGAATATGTTTCAATATCCGCTTTTAAAGCTGCAAATGGATCTACCTTTGTAGATTTTTGAAACCTATGGCGCAAAATAGCATGTTGTAATTCTGATGTGGTTTCCATTTTCTGATATTTTAAACCAAATGAATTGCTTATTTGAGTCTTCTTTTTCTAACTGAATAAGACGACCTTCTTTCTCCCTTACTAAAACCATGATACCCCCGTGTCCTTTGTCATTCCCTATTGCCTTGTTCCACACTGCCATCTTCCAGTATCCTTCAAACAAAGGTGTCTTGCACCCTCATGTGTTTCTATGAGGCAAATTATGTCTCTATTTTCCGCAATAGGCCCTAACCCAAGTCCTCGTCTCCATGGGTAACCTCTGCAGTTCTAATAAACTAATCTTAAGGAAACCTGGGTATGACTTGATTGCTATTTATTTTGACATGCAAGACTCACATTTGAGTCTTTCTCCCTGTTTTCCCATACCAACCTTGCTTTCTGATTTCCTGTTGAAGAGTTTGTTGCCTCTTCTTTATTACCATCTTACTGCTTTGTTCTAGAAGGAGGTCCAAATTGCGCTATCACAGCTTTGCCTTTATAAATCCATGCTCTCTTTCCTTCATCTCTTGCTACCCTAACCTTTAAAATTTCCTCCCTTCTTTCCTCCTGTTGTTTTACAGTTAAATCTTCTTCTAGGAAAAAATGGGAACCCCTCAAGAGATGTTTCTTGCTTAGAATAATATATTTATTGCGCAAGCTAGGCATAATGACTTTTAGAAAAACAAAAAGGAAAAAGACAGGCAAAACAATAAACGCAAGCCACCGTGACTTTCAATAGTCAGCCAGCCACCGTCAACTGAAACCACAAGTCCAGCACAACATTGATGCTCCACGACCATGCTGAAGAATTTCCGCTGTGTCAAGCCTCTCCCAAAGTCGTATCGCCTGACAGCAACACAACAAGGATCGTGACCAACCGCCACCACAATGCCACCCTTCGCTACCACTTTCCTGACATCCCGCAGTGACCAATGGTCACCACCATCGACCTACAATCACCACCTGCAACCGTCGCTTACCTACAACAACTGCCTCCTCACGCCACTATGTTGTCCTGATCGAGCCCCACTTCCGCAGACCAGCCTCAACTCAGCAAGACGTCGAGCCACCGCTTAACGCTACCAAAGCTAATCCTCCCTTCATCTACCCTCTCACTAATCGACACGAGTCGTCAGCCATCCAACGTCCCAGTTGACCGTGACCTTTTCCTCCGTGTCCCTGTCTTAGCTTGGACCGCCACCAGGATCCCCTGTATACAGAAACCGTTGTTGTTGCCAATCGTTGTTTTGTTCTAGCTGACACGTCACAGCTCACTATTCCATTCACCCGCTCCATCATTACTCCACCATTCCTGTCGATTTAATTCATTGTCGTCTACAGCATCCCGTAGACTTTGATATGGTCAGGATATGGTCTAGCCACCAAATCATTTACATAGAATTTTGTACAACGTCATCACTAGGAGTATCACGACCCTTCATAACAAATCTAGATTTTTTTTAAAGAATACCACTATAACCACCGTACCGCAGACAGACCATTTTGTAAAAACCCTACCTGCAACCGTCACCGCTTACCTACAGCAGTTGCCTCCTCATGCCACTACGTCGTCCTGATTGAGCCCCACTTTCGTTGCCTAGCTTCAACTCAGTAAGTCGTCGAGCCACCACTTCACACCGCCAAAGCTCGTCCTCCCTTCATCCTCCCTCTCACCAATCGACACAATCGTCAGCGATCTGACATCCCAGTTGACCGCGAATTTTTTCTCCGTATACCTATCTTAGCTTGGGCCACCAACAAGATCCCCTCTATCCAGAAACCGTTGTTGCTACCAATTGTGTTTCTTTCTAGCCAACACGTCACAACTCATTGTTCCATTCAGCCGCTCCACCCGTTACTCTGCCATTCCTATCAGTGTAATTCACCGTTGTCTACAGCAACCCGTTGACTTTGATATGGTCAAGATATAGTCTAGCCACCAAATCATTTACATAGAATTGTGTGAAATGTCATCATTAGGAGCATCACGACCCCTCATAACAAATCAAGGGTTTATTTAAAGAATACATAAATCTATTTTAAGTTCATTAAAATAAAAGGGTGACTTATTAAAAGGGAATTTAATTGAACCTCAATATTTTCAAGTGAAGGGCATTCAAAGATTTTATTTAAAAGAATCAAAAAATAAAAATAAAAATAAAATCAGAAGATATTATTAAGGCTCATAAAGAATATAAAGGAGCCAAGATAAATAAATATATATATGCAAATACAGAGTATAAAGGAGCCAAGATATATATATATATATATATATATATATATATATATATATATATATATATATATATCAGGTGAAGTTCTTTTTAAAAGTGGAGCTAAGTTAGTTCATTAAATTTAAAAAAAAAAAACAAAAACAAAAAAATTGAAGTATAAAAAGAATTATGAATATATATTAAAAGGATTTGTTATCATTGACATAAAAATATCGACAAAACAAAATGGAGTCTAATTCAAAAGTCAAACAAGGATGATTTTCCTATAAGGGCATTTTACTTACATATCGCGAGTTAATTACATTAGAAGGGAACATCCAAGGGAAAAAATTTAATATTGCTATTAGTACAAGCAACAATAAAAATTACAGAAATATTAATCTAGCGAATCAACTATTAATTTCAGATGTGAATGTAGGCGAAACAACAGATATTTTTGAAAAAAATATGAAATTAATGATTTCCAAATAACAATAGATCACTATGAGTGCATATCTCAATTTTATGTTGTAAAAATGTATGACAAAGAGGTTAACATAATTCTTGGTCAAACTTGGTTTAAAGAATTGGGTGTGCTCGTGTTAAACATAGAGAAAAAAAAAATTGATGTTTTCTTATAAGGGAAAGATGATCACATTTTGAGACATGACAATGAAGTCAGAATCGATAATGTCCTCATCAGAAGACTTTAAAGATGTTATGAAATTGATACCTCAAAAGAATCAAGCTCAATATTGGAGAAACAAAAGAGCTTGAAGAAGTCATATCCAATAAAAATGAAGAAAATTCTGGTTTAAAAGATCATATCCAGAAACTAATTGCACAAGTCAAAATGTGTAAAACTAAGAAGCACAAGTTAGAACAAGAAAATGAAAATTCCAACAAAAATCTATCTAATAAAGAAGAGGAAAATTTACACTTAAAGAACATTAATAAAAAAATTATTAGAACAAATTAAGTGCTTAAAAGATGAGAAGTTTGAATACCAAGGTAAAGTCGACTCAGAAAATGAGGAACTCTTACGTCTCAAAAACCATAATTAGAGTCTACTCACTCAAATTAAGAAACTTAAAAATGATAAGAAATCATTTAACAACAAAGATATCATCACAAAGGAAGTGTCGAAGTTTTCAGTCCACGACGAAGAAAAAGATACGAACACCGATCCAATCAATATCACAACTCAAGAAAATGATAAAATAGTTGAAGGAAAAACGTACTCAGAAGTTGCAGTGCAAACAACAAAAATTTCAAGTGAAGATTTGGCAATTCATCAAGCAATTTTTGTACCTAAAAGAAATCAAATACCCAAAATAAACCAAGAAATCACCACAAACAAATTAGGGCGAGATCAAACCACAAAAACTCCTTATTGACATCCAAATCACAAGAGTAGACAAATAAGCCAGTTTACATATTTGAACCATTCAAAATGGAAACTACATACTTATGTTCCAAGGAATACTGAAGTTTGCAGAATCCAGTCCTATGATAACAATTCATTACAAATTTCTAATGATCAGAAGATGCCACAGAAGATTAATCTAGGATGGTCAGGTTCATTCTTAGTCCGACAATTTTGTTTATCACTTAAAGGATCAGATCGTCTTGTATCAACGAAGATAACAGTTCCAAGATGAGAAGACATTCAAAACAAAAAAAGAGATCAAGCCTTTTCATCAGTAAGCTTTGAGGACGGGTTTTTGAAGTGGAAGGAATTGTTATGAATGAGATATATATAAAATATACAAAATGTAAGCAATAATAACAATAAATAATGATTAATTAATTAGTAATTAGTTAATGAAGAGGTATGTCCCTAAGGACATGACCATTCATAAAGGGACACTTGCCTAGGGTATAAAGCAAGCCCTCACCCTCATTTGTAATCATCTCATCATCTCATCAATTCTATATACATTATTTAATATACGTTACTTGTCCTTTGTCTTCGAAGTTTCTGAAGATTATTACGTATACGAACCTTGTTCATTACATTGGTATCAGAGCATTCCTCAGAGTATATGAACTTTGTTCGTAACATTGGTATCAGAGCATTCCTCCGAGTATACGAACTTTATTCGTTACAGAGAATGTCACTATTACTTTAAGAATTTAAAATTATCATGAATTGCATAGCAATAGTAGGGCGATACGCTTGAATATTATGCACCTATTGTGGGCTAGTGCCTAGCTAAGACAAAAATTAAAAGAAGAAAAAATCAAAACAGGCCCCACTTGTTGCATTCTACATGGCTTTACCGTACATAACTGGCCAAAAACGGTTCAAGTCATCATTTCACACTGGATTTTGCCTCAAAACAGTCAGACCAGTCTGAACTGGGGCGCTCTGGTCCGGACCGGTCCAATGCTGATAACATTGGTACACACAGGTGCAGTGGTGGCAGCAACGCAGAGGCATCAACAATATGAGATCAGAGTATGCGCAGTACCATGGTGGACAGTAGCAACAAGTGCAGTTTCTTCACAGTGATTTCTAGTGACAAGGAGTCAAATCAACTTGAAGATGTGAAGGAAGATGTTTTCACAGATGTCAAATGCCAACAACATGTTCCCACAAAGCAGCAAGTTGCGGATATACTCAAGATGGCTCTAGGGAGAGCCAACTTCATCTATTTTAGAGAACAGATGGGTATAGTGGAGAACACCTTCATCGCTAAAAGGGAGTGTTAGTTTTTGTAGTAGTAGTGAACAAGTGTTCTAGTCTGTATGATGTCTATGAGGCTAAGGAACACGAGATCTCCAAAACCCAAAAAAGGTTTCGCGAGATAAGACTCAGAAACACCTTAATTAAATTAATTAGCCAATAATTTAATTATTTCCTAAGTCTAACTTAGGGAAGTTGGTTAATTAAAGTTAATTAATTAAGGTAATTTGATTTTTCTCTAGAGAGTTCTATTGATAGAGTCAAATTGATCTAAGCCATTGCTAAAGATTATCTTGTTCGTTGGTTGCCCAACAGAAGATTATAAGACCAAGTCGAAGGCTTGGAGAAAAGGCATCACAGAAGATCAAAGTTGAGCGATTCGACTACCCAGTTACAAGTATTCAGCAAGGGCACAGATGAAGCTAGGGAAGAGACAGTGGCGAAGTTTGCAACAGTGAGAGAAATTCTCAGGAGGTTTTCCAGTGGTCCAGGGTCAGGATAGAAGGCTGAATTATCTAGCAAAGCAAGTCATATTCTGCAATGCGAGTTAACCAGATTCCTAGTGCGAATTGTCGGAAGGAGCATCGATTCAGTTGCTAATGCTCAGATCTATTCCCGAGAGGCAAAGCGAGTTGTTTCCAGAGGCAGAGGAAGGCAAGACGACTTGCCCGAAGGTGTTTCCAAGGCAAAACAAATTTTCTAGAGCAAGCAGTGCGCGTTTCCAGCCAGGCTATGCAAATTGTCAGGGAAGTGCGAGTTTGCCAGAGAGGGCCAGATCAAGTTGATGTGAGGGAAAAGGGTTTTACTAGTATATTTCCAGTTGAGATAAATTGTTAGAGCTAAGCCAGATTGCCTAACAGTTGTAATCCTCTATTATTGTTGCATAATAATATAACCCTCATCTACTACACTGGTTTTCCCTTCAGAGTTTTTCCAAGGACAATTGTCCAAAAGCAACAGCGTCAAATTTTGTGTTTGTGCATCTATTTCTCAATTCAATATTTTTATTTCTGCAAAATACTTTTATTGTGAAGAATGCATCAATGAATTATTCGTTATTTGTCATTAATAATTAACACAAAACAAATAAACTACATTTAGTTAGGAGAATAATTTCCAGTTGTTTCATTCAAGGAATTTTCATGGAGTCCCCCTTTTGCAAGGAATCATGTCTTTTTGAGGCATGCCCTTTCTATTATTCCATATTCATGTTCATAAAAATATTCAATAATGGTTCAATTGCAAAGAGATAGAGAAAGCAAATTTATAATTTTTTATGGCTCAAGCATCAACCTCTCTTCTTCATATAATTACAAAAGTCATGTTTGCATTAACATATTTTGTCCTCTTACACCTTGGTGTATCCTACTTTTTCTCACTTGATGATAAGTCCATTATAAGCCTAAATTGTGTCTATATGATGACATTTTGGTAATGTATTGGCCATGATGGGATGAGTTATGTACATGTGTTGGCTAGTTGGTATCCTAGATCCCCTGAGGTGGACAATCATGGCCAACACTTTTTAGTGTTATCGGGACCAAACCAAACCAGTTTGGCCCATCCGATCAGACCGTTTTCAACCCTAAACCGATTTGGATAGGTGAAACAGACCGAAAATGGCTAGTTTAGTACTGAACCAGCCATTTTTGTCAAATTCGTACTAAACTGGCCAGTTCGGTGCAACTGCCTAACAACTCATTCATGGGGCCCATTCAAGAGATTTTTTTATTTTCTTTTTATTTTTTTAATACTTTTCTTATTTGAAGCTTCGGGTGCCAACAAAATTGGAGTGTTTTTGGCGAATACACATCAAGAAGAGGAACGGTTTGGAGCAAAAAATGTTGAATGACATGGATAATGTTCAGTACAACCTCAAGTTGAGCCAAAACCAGTCGCTGAACAAGACACCTGAATCAAGCAACATAACGTTGGATGACTTTGATCCATCATAAGAGTGGGTTGTGGAGACCTAGTTAACTAGCATTTTGATAATGAAGATCTTTCTTGGATGGACTTGGACCCACTTCCAGCTCCACCTTCAAGGTCAGGGGAATCAAGTCAAAATCCCAATATAGATCCTCAGTCTGCTACTGCTAATTCTGAGGATGAAGATGAGGGGGAGGTTGAGGATGTTGATTCTAATTAGTAATTTAGTGTTAATAGTATTGTAGCTTGATGTAAGAGGCCATTTAGAGTATGTATCTTGATGTATTTTGTTTCAGACATGTATTGCACTAAGTGCTATTTTGGTATTATCATATTATGCACTCTTACCTGCTATATAAATGAGAACTTTGTCGTATTTGTGTATAAATGGTTTGAATTTATATGGATGCACATGAATATATATGTTTTTCTTTAAAATTCAAATATTTTATGTATTTTTACTCAACCGGTTTTTTGGTCCAGTTTTTTTACAGATTTTCGTCTGGTTCTAACCAGTTCCCGGCCCAAAGTGTCTATCAGTTCAACAACTGGTCTGATTCTGATAACTATGATACTTTTAGTCCCCGTTCTTATTACATTTGTGTCTATGGCAATTATGTATAGACTATCCCTTAGTAGGTGGTAACTCCCTATCTTGTTTGGCATTTAACGTCCTAGGTAGACTTGCAAAGGTCTTGGGATGGATCTATTTGGACACATGATTTACGGGAGCCCCTATATACTCACTTATTATATTTCCCATGTGAAAGGTGATTACACTTTCTACAAGTTGTCACACTCACATTTAGCACACATATTTCTCCCCCATATGGACCACTTTACCTTATGTATATAACACTACCAAAATATCCTAAAACCAACGATCTAAGCACATGAGATCTAGTTGCTTTGTTGGTAATATTAACTTCTGCATGCAACGGAAAACAAGAAAAGCAATCATATAGTACACAAATATTTATGGCCTTCTAGATGATTTCATCATTCAAAAAAAATTGCAAAACTTACAAGACCTCACAATGTAAATGGCTATGAGAATTAATCAAATGAATAGCAAACCTCAAAATTACATTTTGTACAAAAATCGAGACAGCCTACCCTCATGTTCGTACGGCGGTACAGAATCCATACGAATTACAATATGGATAGCTCTGTTAGGTTGTCTAGTCGCTCCTATCCTTGCTACTAACTAATGCTTGTCCTGATGAAGAATGGTTGCCTTACCCTTGTTGAAATAGTGTTGAAATTCTTGTCAATTCCTGAAAATCAGATCTCTGATTTTCTCCTTCACTCACTTGACTTGTGAAATGAATGTTCAGTGTGTCTTTTTCCTTCTCCCTCTCTTTCTTTAATAACTTTGACATGAGTGAAAAACCTAAACTTCAATGGTTGAGATCTAACTGTGAGATCAATGTCTCTAATAAAGTGAACATTCTTTTATTAAAGTGACTTTTAATTAATAAAGTGAACTTCTGAAAAATCATAGGATACTTTTAATGAGGATTTCCATAAGTAGATACCCTCATGGAAATACTTTTCTGAGCTACAAACACTAACACTCCCTCTTAGCGAGGAAGGTATTCTCCACCACTCCAAGTTTGTCTCGAAACCAAACGAACTTTCCCTTCACCAAGGGCTTGGTGAAAATGTTTGCCAATTGCTCCTCTGTAGAAATACATTGGAGCTTCACTGCTCCCCTTAGCACCATGTCTCTAATGAAGTGGTATTTGATCTCAATGTGCTTTAATCTATCGTGAAACAATGGATTGTCAAAGATTTTGATACAACTCTAGTTATCACAGTGGATCGCTATCGATTGAAACTTTTGATAAAACAATCTTGTGAGTAGCTTGCGAAGCCAAATGGCTTCACAACTAGCTAGACTAATTGCCATGTACTCTGCCTCAATTGAACTCAGTGCTACTTAGGTTTGCTTCCTGTTGAATGAGGAAATGACAGTTGACCCCAAACTGAAGCAACACCCATAGGTGCTCTTTCATTTTGTATCACTGCCTACCCACTCTAAATCTGATTACCCCTACAACCTCACACCATCTCTACCAAGGTACTGGAATCCATATCCTATTATGCCCTGCAAATGTCTAAGCCTGTGCTTTGCTACAATCCATATCCTATTATGCCCTGCAAATGTCTAAGCATGTGCTTTGCTACAACCCAATGAACCTCCCTCAATTCCATCATGAACTGGTTTAGGGTGTTAACATCAAAGATAAATTTTGGTCGAGTGTTGACCAAATAAATCAATGAGGCAATCAACTGCCTATACTGTCTAGAGTCTGCCAACTCTGAAACTGAAGAATCAATCTTCTTCGAGTTAGTCACCATTGAAGTGGCCATCGATCTGCTATCCTCCATCCTAAATCTCTTCAATATCTCTAGAGTGTACTTTCCCTATCCAAGGAAGATCTCGCCTGGTCACTGCCAAACCTTAAGTCCCAAAAATTAATGCATTGGACCAATATCCTTCATCTCAAATTGTAATGCTAGATTTGTCTTGCAATCAACAATCAGTTTCTTTTGCACCTATCAGAATGAGATCATCCACATACAACACCAATATGAGGGGCTTAAATCCAACCAACAAGAAGTATAGGTTGGGATCTGCCTCGCTCTTGGTGAAGCAGATAGCTATCAATCCTTGTATACCAGGCCTTGGGTGCCTGTTTTTGAGCCCATATGAGGCTTTCTCTATGTCATGTCTCTATTGGGCCACTATTTTGACATATTTTTCATCATCAATTAGCCACCTTTTTGACGTATTCTTGTACCCAAATATAATCCTTAGCACCACAATTATCTTCATTTGTAAACCTAATACACCCAACAAGCATCAAAGGTAAATAGTTGTTAATTGTTATATTTTCCTTTGTTTTTAGTGATTTAAAAGGGTTTTGGAGTGACAGTACTAATGATGGTTATGTCAAGTCAAGTCCATCAACACAACATCAAAAGGAGAAAAAATCCAAGCAATTAAAATGTCAAAAATAGTTAATTAAACAAGTTTTCCGAAAACTTGTAATTAAACAGAACAGTCAACTTGTGGCGCGATTTCCGAGCAAACTAAAGCGAATTTTGAAAATCCAAAACATGGGTTTTTTGCATAAGAGGTTCATTTAGGTGACTCGTGAGAAAATATCGAAAAGGACATGAATTTACGGGGCTACTATTGACATCTTTGAGATTACTATTACTACAATTTTCATGTAATTACCAAATTCCAGATTTAGCCTTCATCTTTGACCAACGACTTCTCCAAGCCAAATCCAAGGATATGTGTTTTGAAAATATTGATTTTGTTGTGCTCATGTGTCCATCAAAATATCTAAATGATTCTTTGGGATAGGGTCAAAGTTGGAATTGGTTTCAGATACACTTACTAAAGGATTCCGAATTAATTGTAGCTCCACATATTTGGGATCTGAGATTTGTTGGCTAATGGAGATCCACTTGTTTTGGATATGATCTTATTTTCTTTTTCATTGAGCCATTTGTATAAATATGAAAGGATATCATTCATCTCAAAGGTTGGAGAGTAGAGTTAAAAGATTGAGTTTGTAGTAATATGATTTTGTTTAATCAATATAAAAAAGCCCATTATTTATTTGTGGCCTTGGTTACAATCTGTGATTGAATTTCTTGCCCCCTCTCTGGTATATGCTTCCCAACTAGTTACTTTCCGTGTCAATTCCTTAGTTGACCATTTCATTTACTGCTCATTCTTTTCATGTCTTTAACTTTCAGCATTTTTTTTCTGTATTTCATTTCTGCAATTTCATTCCTGCAACTTCATTTTTGGAAGTATGATTGGCCAAGTGTGGTGTGTGTCAAAGATCCAAATGATGAAGTAAGCCAGAGTTCAACCAAATAGTCAAGAGGTTATACAACTTGAACCCCTAGCATAAGAATCTTTGACTTCACTTCACAATTTCCTTGTCTTTTAGTGAGTTTCATTCCTAATTTTCCTTAACCTAGCTCTAATCCTGAACATATTGTGCTTGTACATCATAAGCTTATGAACCCTCGGGTTGACATTTTAATTGTTGGTATTAAATGGCAAAATATTTTGCCCCACAGTCTCTATTTCATGAACGTCACATCCATCTGATGGATGCCCCATCTTATCTCAGAAGTTATTGAAAGAACTGCTCGAATAGAGGAGTAACTGGTTACAAGAGCAAAAGTCTCTTCATAGTCTACTCCCTCTTTCTAAGAGAACTCGCGAGCCACAAATCTAGCCTTGTATTTCTCCACGCTACCATCTGCTGCATTCTTTACCTTATAAAGCCACTTGGAAGTCACAATTGACTTCCCCTTTGGTCTCAACTCTCGATACAATCTCCCAGTCATCATTCTTCATGACGGAGTTATGCTCCTCCACCATGGCATCCCTCCACACCTGCTTATTGGTTGCATCCTCAAAGCTGGAAGGCTCTAAGTCTATGAAGTTGGTCATCAAATCCATGTACATCGGAAACTTCCTCGGAGGTCTGCTCTACCTAAAAGTGGTCCTGGGAGGCTCAACATGCCCCTGAGCATCCCACAAGGTTTGGCCCGCCCAACTAAGCCTCCTAACTAATGTTAAAGGAGTTGACTGCTCCTCCTACACTGAAGGTTGGCTACCTCTACTACTCGAAGTCTCTGTTATCAGCTCCTCCTTTGGTTCCTCCTCTTGAGGTCCCTCTACAACAGTTGGTTGGTCCTAAGATTTCCTAGATGACAAGTTCTCCTCAAACTTGACATCTTGGCTCAACACTGTCTTTCGTTGATCTATCAAGTGTTGGAAAAATTGAGAGGGGGGTGAATATGTGTTTCTCTTCAATTAGTTAATTTTAACTTCACAAAGCACTAATTGTTATTAGCATCAAATAAACATAAAGCAATCATCAACACCATTCAACAATGCACAACAATAAAGACAGTACACCAGAGATTTTTATGTGGAAACCCTTCCAGGAGAAAAACCACTGAACTTTTTTTAATATTTGTTTTTTAAATCAAGATAGTGAATTTTGAGTTTCGGGTCCCGTGCTGCTCCCTATCACTCCTCCCGTCTCGTGCCGCTGCAGCCCACCCGCAGTCGCAACTCCCCGCCCGCAGCCGTCAACTCCCATCCCGTGCTACTCCCCGCTGCTACTCCCGTCCCGTCCCGTGCTACTCCCCGCTGCTACTCCCGTCCCGTCCCGTGCTACTCCCCGCTGCTACTCCCGTCCCGTCCCGTGCCGCTGCAGCCCCGTGCCGCTGCAACCCGCAGCCACTGTCCCGTGCCGCTGCAACCCGCAGCCGTCCCTCCTGGCCTGTCCCGTCCCCTTGCTCTCCCATAACCAATCTCCCGTCTCGTTTCACCCACAGCCGCTGCTTCTCCACGGCTCTCCCACAGCCCGCGTCTCACCCCTAACCCTCTCGTCTTCCTCCAGCAGTCGCAAACCCACCATTTTGCTACCACCGACCTGTACGGTGGACAGCAGAGTGCATTTGTAGACTCTCTCCTTAGCCACCATGTCAAAACAGCAACACATCAAGGACCCCGGGGAAGCTGAAACGCCAGATTTCAACAACAGAGGCCCACTGAAGTACTTACAACAATGCCACAACAAAGATGAGAACGTGTACAACCCCACCGATATTGCATTGGAGACAGATTTCGCTTTTTGGACATCCCAAATTAAGCAAATCAAGAGGAAAATGGAACACCTGGAGGCGGAGAATCGCGGACTGCAAGCCGACATCAGCATTTTATCAAATAAAGTCCTATTGATAGAGGAAGACAATGCATTTATCAAAAAAACATTGCAGGAGTACCGAGAACGAAATGCAGGACAGCAATCCAACGAGACCTTACAAGCATAGATCAGAGATCTTAAAAGCAAACAGGAGGAAATCAAGTCCCAACAAGTGTCCCCTAAACAGGAGACAGATTCGCACATCAACACATGGGCACAGGTGGTCAAAGGAAAAGACAAGGCTCCTCCACTCATAGCGGTGGAGGAAGTAGTACAGGCAAAGCTTGTGTAAGAAAGAACCCGAAGAGCAAGAGAACTAAATCATAAAGTAAGAGGACTCCCTACACCTCCCTCTCCAACAGATCCAATGGATCTGGGGAACAGGTTTTTGTGCGACACTCTAGACATACCAGACATAACCTTGGACAAAGCCTGGCTAGGGTAGGACTCTACTCTTTTCCTCAGATTTCGTGACTTCTCGGACAGACTTAGAGTGCTCCGAGCCAAGCGAAAGCTATTTTCCCTTCCAAATAAAGGATTTTTAGATGAAGACCTCACAAGAGCTCAAGTAGCTGAACTGAAACAAGCCAGGGAACAGGTTGCAACAGCAAGACAAGCAGGGAAATGGGCAGTGATTAGAAATCTTCGAGCAGTTATTCGAGAAACCTTCCCCCCGGGATGTGCACCCGCTCAGGTAATTCCAAATGACGGGTTCGAACGGACGGGAGGCGGGGCACGGGACTCTCGGTTCACTGCTGGAATGGTAATGGCTCCTTCTGGTCCTCACCAGGCCTACTTTATGAAGCCCTTAGCTTAGCGGACATCCTCCTGGTTACCGAGACTTGCGCTAGCCCAATCCGACCACTCCCTGACATTACAGGATACCAGTGGACCGCAGCTTGCAGACAGGAGACACGGAGCTCAGGGGGTGTCAGGGGTTCAGGAGGTGTGGCTTGCCTCATCCGTGATAGCCTTAGGAGCAAAGTATCAGTAGTCGCGACTGATGAGTATGCCAGATTCATGTGGATTCAGATCAGAGCCAGAACATCACTGCCGAGAGACATTTATATCGCAGTTTGTTACTTCCCACCTATCTCGTCTTCCTACGCTATTCACAATAGCTCAGACGGAGACCCTTTTTCAGACCTGTACTCTGACATCACCAAGTTTTTAGCAGTAGGGGATGTTATTCTCACAAGAGACTTCAACGCCCGGACCAAAGATCTCTAGATTCCTATGCATAATAGAACAAAGGATATATTTTGCACTCGGGGGATTGACCCAATCACGGTCGACATGCACCGGACATCTGAGGATCACCTGGGACCCACCACAACCTATGGGAAATATCTGCTACAGTTGGGAGAATCTCATGGGCTAGTAATTCTGAACGGTTTACCATGTTTCCCATCCTCGCACTTCTTTACCTGCAGACCATTTGGAGGTGGGGCAATTGTGGTTGACTATGTTATTGCCAGCCCGAATCTCCTTCCATACATCAAAAAGTTCTCGGTCACCCCCATCCCCCTCGCAGATCACGCCCTCCTCTCATTCTCTCTGCAGTTTGACCTCCAGAATCCACCCCCTACCCTTCCCCGCAGTCCTCCCAGAACCACCTTTCGATTTGAGGAAAGTGACCCTGATCTCTTCTCCTCTATCCTTAGGCAGACTCTCCCATCGAAATCCCAGTTCACCTCCCTCAGCTCCACCAAGGACAAATACCAGTGCCTCTCACATACAATCTGGAAGGCTGCGCTCCAATCCTTCCCCTTCTCTACCCACTCCCTCACCACCACCCGCAAACCGGGAAATTGCCCTATGAACAACTGCTATGACCAAGATGGTAAGTCTATGCACCAGGACCTCCAGCACGCCTTTCGGAACTTTTTACCTACATACCCTGACCTCTGCTCAGCCTACCGTCGCCTCCTCTCCCGCAAGAAGCACCTCTTCATTGCTCATAGGAGACAGGTTCTTTCTACTCTCCTCCTTCGCTCCCCTAAAGATTTCTGGGGAACCATCCTCTCCCGGCGCTCTCTTAGCCCAATCGACCTTGATCCTGCCTCTATGTTCTCCCAAACCTCCCAGCTATATGACATCCCTGGGCAACCCCTGATTCGAGTCACTTCCCCCCTCACCTCCTGCCACCTCTTCTCCGACAAAGATATCAGGGAGGCAATATGGACAATGAATAGTAGCAAGGCAGCAAACGAAGAAGGCTTCCAGGCAAAATTCTTCAAGCACGAACTTCACCCTCTAGTAGGATATCTGGTGGACCTTTTCAACCAGGTGGTTCGAGATGGATTTCCGGATAGTTGGTCACACCACATTATCTACCCGATCCACAAGTCAGGGCCTACTTCTGATCCCAACAAGACTTCGAGATGGATTTCCGAATAGCTGGTCACACCACATTATCTACCCGATCCACAAGTCAAGGCCTACTTCTGATCCCAACAATTACAGAACAATCATGGTTGGGCACACATTCTCCAAGTTATATGCCACAGTACTACACAGGAAGCTCTCCCACTTTCTTGAGCAGAGACAACTCAGGGCCAAGGGCCAAGCAGGTTTCCGTCCAGGCTACCAGACGATCGACCACATCTTCACTCTTCGAGCAGTGATCGAGGAGGCCAGGCATCGATCCTCTAAAGTGTACTGCTGCTTCATAGATTTCTGGAAGGCCTTTGACTCAGTTCCAAGGGAAGATCTTTTCCAGAGGCTAAGGGAGATTGGTATTTCCTCGACTCTCCTGAATGCTATCATGCGTCTCTATGAGGCAGTCCTTGGTCGTCTCCGTACAGTAGGAGGATTGTCGAATTTCATCTGAAGCACCATTGGAGTCAAGCAAGGATGCCCTCTTTCACCTACTTTATTCGGGATATATATCGATGAGCTTGAGTCCTTCCTCCGAGAGCATATCAAGGATACAGATGGATGCCTTCTCCACCAGATCCTGATTTTTATCCTCCTCTTTGCTGACGATATTGCTCTCATTGCCTCCTCCCAAGAAGGCCTCCAAAGACAGCTAGATGCACTCGCTGCTTTTTGTGACCAGAGGCATCTAACTGTAAACTTGGGTAAGACCAAAGTGATTATCTTCAATGGAATCAAGAAATCCTCAGATTTCCACTTCCTATTTAAAGGGGACGAGATCGAGATTGTCAGCACCTATACATATTTGGGAGTTCAGTTTTCAGGGCCTCGCTTCAGCCTGCGGCCATGCCTTCAACCTCGGATCAACAAAGGGTATGGCTCCCTAGCCCTTCTGGACACCACTTCCACGACATCTCATCCAAAATGAGCATCATGGACACCTTGATTCGCCCCACAGTGCTTTACGGCTCAGAGATTTGGGGTCCCTCTCTTCTAGATCCAGACTGGGCTTCAGTGGAGCGTGTCCAGACCCTCCTTTTCCGTTGTTTCATTAGATGCAAGCAGACAGTTCCCCAACACATCATTCTAGCTGAGTTCGGGGCTCAACCTTTCCGTCTAGAGGTAATTTTCAGGTTAGTGTCCCTCCTACACAGACTCCGAGGTTTGGCAAACGCGAGGAAGGGTCGTGACAGATACCCGTATTTAGCATATTGCTCCTCGGAGCACATCGCCCGCATGCAAATAGGTCGATCCAAATGTTGGTACACTAGGGTAACAGATATTCTGAAGGCCTCAGGAATTCATATTGACCACCTCCCTCCTTTTCAATACTCTCTAAATGCTCCTGGCCATCTTCTTCCCAATCAGCAAGAGCTGAATAAAATCATTAAGGATGATATTTACAGACGATACATTCAGACTACATGGATCAATCCTCCCAATGGGCTGCACCCAAAAATGGCCTTCTACGCGGAGCACTGCCTGGAGATCAGGGATGGGCCCATCATCAGACCTTAGTACACGCTCCAGCATTGGATGCATGCCCTTAGAATCCCCCTCGAGAAGTTCAGAGTTGGTTCTCACAGACTCCGGGTGGAAACAGATCACCACATCAATAGGGCAGACAAGATCTGCCAGCTCTGTCATTTACAAGAGTTAGAAACAGAAACACATTTCATCTTCGGATGCCCTGCATACTACAAGATCCAAGGTCGTTTCCATTGTCTCTTCAGGTGTTCTCAGACCTTGTCCAGCTTCCTCAGATATGTTGATCCGAGATGCCTAGCACTTTACCTCCAGGAGGCTTTCAGATTTCGGGCCTGTTTTCTCCAGCCTCCCACCAGACCAGACACTACGCAGAAGATCACAGACTTCTTTAGGGCGCAGGCACCAAAAGAAACATGGACCATCCCACTGATACTGAAAACAGATCAGTGCGGTCCCGAAGGGGTCAACCCACCAAACTACAACAGTGCCCCAGGATTAGTTCCACCCCAGGGAGGCGCCTTAGAACTTCCAGACGGCATCATCGACAGCCCAGCGTATCTACAAGACAACAGACTTTGACAAGCTTCCCTCAGTTTTCTTCTCTCGACCTCGGATGTTAGGAGTAGGGGATAGTCAGGGGATCCCCAACCCCTCTCTTCTTCCTCTTCTTCTTCTCTTTCATCTTTGCTTCATCGCAGTGCTCTGCTTTGAAACTGAGAGCTCCTTGCTTCTTCATTTACATTTTAGATGTATTCCCTGCTTTTAAAGAAATGTTAAAGGGGACCGTTTGGTCCACCGACTTGCATAATGTAATCATTGTAACCGACAGTGTCGTTGACCTACTATGGTCATTTGTTGGACATTAATAAAATTATCTTATCTTCAATAATTTACATCAATTAGGAAGCTCCAACTTCCAAGATTTTCAGCTCCAACTGAAGGAGGCTCCAACCTAAAGGACGTTCCAACCTGAAGGAGGCTCCAACACCCTGTGTAGGCTCCAACCTGCCCTAGCACCACCCTGCCGCCCTGAAGTGTTCTCAAGCTCCAACCTAAAGGAGACTCCACTCACCTACCTTGCACCACCATACCACCCTATTCAGCAACCTGCCACTTTCCCTGAAGTCTCCAACCTTCAGCTCACCACGGCGAACCACGTTTCACAATTTTCAAACTAGATCCACTTGTACTCTATATCAATATCAAATAATATGCTCAATCAGATCTACTTCTGCTCAATCTGTACATCAAACCTAGCTTCAATCAAATCTGCTTTTGTTCATCATCAAAACATCAGCATGTCATCAAACATCCTGCCATATTATCCTGGTTCAAGCAAGCACTGAAATCCCTAGCATTCATCAACTATCCACATATGCCAATAACATTGCTCAATAGTTTAACTCAACAATTATCAACACTTCCATTGTTCAAACACAAGCAACTCTGTCAAGTCTACTGCAAATAATAGATCTGCATCTATCTCTGTCAAACTCTAATAGTAGCAAATTGATATATATACCCATAAACCCTAGCTCAACATATGGATCAATTGCAAACCCTAGCAGCACAATAAATCAGGTATGCATATCTACTGCCATATGCAAACTATTTCATCCTAGCTATACATGATATGACAAAAACTTAGTTTCTGCTCATCAATACATGAGAGACATATAAGTCTTCAAACTAACATATTCGGTTCTGCTCTCAATACATGACAACCCATTGATCACTTCAACTAAGCAAATCCTAGCTTCTGATTTCAAATCCTAGTCATAGGGTCAAAAACTTGCCACAGCATCCATACTAACGATCTCCTGAGCTTGGAGCTCAAGCTTATTCATAGCATAGCAATACTTTTGGTACAAATTTGCATGATACAAGACTCATATCAAATGGTAATACAAAGCAACAATGCAACCAGCAGCATACAGAGGCTTACAGCAACATGCACTTCATTCTCAAGCTCAGTCATATTGATACCATCCAAACTACCAACATAGAATACTCTGTCCTGTACAATGGTTATGAAAGACCCTTTCCTTCTGCTACTGATGATCTTCTGTCACGGTTTGAATCTGAAATGCCCTTGTTTCACTGTTGTAGATGATGTCTTTCCATGAGGTCTAAATCTGATTTAGATCTTTTAACTTTTGTGATCAGATGTTAGATCTTGAAGGATATTCTGGGTTAGTCCACAAATAAGTAGATATTCAATGCAACCTTACAGCCTTTGGATCACCGTGATCAGTTTCAATGAGGCCAAGTTTTCATCACTTTAGTCACTGAATCCTTAACTTCAGTATAAGTCTAATAGATCTGTAATCTTAGCGTACATACCTTGCAATCAAGATCAACAAACTTTAGATTTGGTGGAGATTTGTGCCAATTGATTGTGTATGCTAGAGATCTGTTCATTCTTTCAATTTGCCACAAGACAAATGGATCTTTGACGGTCACTAAAGCACCCCAAAATATGTTCTATTACAGGACCGAAAAATATCTTTATAGAAACTCTGATTAGGGCCACTTCGACCAGTGCTTCAAACCTACAATTTATTGAGGGTTTGCAATAAAAGGAGCGCCGAGTAGGGTAGTATTCAAATGCCTATCTCATAACTTAAACAAAAGGGAGGGCCGAATGTCCATAATGATCCACAAATCCCAGTGAAAACCCCTAGAGATGAACAGAACTATGTTGCATGAAACTTTTAGGAACTCAGCGTTTCGGGTCGTACTTGTACCCGACACTCCAAAACTTGGTCGAAACTCAGCCATCATGTAATCATCTATGAGAGTTAATATAGACTTGGTTTTCCTGTTGATTTGGGGTAGCATCAGATGTGCTCTAGCCACGAAAATTGGTGGAGAGGCTAAGGGACATGAGATCTCCAATAGCCAGAAAGGGTTTGGGCAGATTCTAAACAATTTGGGAGATATTAAAATAATTAATATTTTTAATGGAGTCCCTAAGTCTAAACTTAGGGAGATTAAAATATTAATGTGAATTAATATAAAACTGTGTTGGAATGGTCAAAAAGTCATGGATCAAACCAGATCTAATCTTAGCCGTTGATTAGGGACTTAATCTCGGTCGTTGATTTGTCAACGAGAAAAGTACAAGAGGAGGCTTGAAGGTCACATGGAGAACACACCAAGAGATTAAGATTTCGACTTTCTGGGGCTGGGTTTACTGAGAAAGTTGAGAGAGTGAACTGGAGTTGCAGCAGAGGGGCAGTTAATACAGAAGTAGAGAGGCAGAGATAGTGCCAGGAAGATTAGCGCAGCAGCCAGGAAAGCTAACGCAGAGGCAGAAGCCAGAACTGCCGGGAACTGCCGAGAAAGCTGACGCAAAGGGCAGAAGCCAGAACTACCGGGAAATGCCGGGAACTGCCGAGAAAGCTGACGCAAAGGGTAGAAGCCAGAACCACTGGGAAATGCCAGAACTGCTGGGAAAGCTGACGCAGAGAGCAGAAGCCGGAACTGCCGGGAACAGTCGAAACTGCCGAGAAAGCTAACGCAGCGGGCAAAGGAGGCTGACGCTAGGGTTTTTCGTGGGGCAGATTGGAGTTGAGGAGCTGCCAAAATGTTTATCCGGGGTTTCAACCGAAGCATCTATCTTCGAAGGAGAGGTACTACTGCCAAGATTTTTCTCTGTTAGGTGAGCCGGATTTGGCACCCAGATTGTATTCTGAAACTGCTTAATAAATCAAACCCTCAGATAGCTGCGCCGGGTTTTCCCACATTGGGTTTTTCCGGGGACATTAGTCCAAAAATAATGGTGTCATTTGTGTGCTTGTTTTTGTTTCCTTCAATTGATGATCTATAATGTCTTGAGCATGTACTTGTGTTTATTTTCAGTATTTACATGGTAAATAACTTGTTAATTAATCAGAACAAGTAGGAAGGAATAAATCAGAAAGTACATGGAGGGTTTCTAACTGTTAGACTTAGAAACTTCAACATGGTATCAGAGCGTGATTGCATATCACAGGCGAACTGAGGACATCAGCCGAGCAGAGCAACAGTAGCAGAAAACAGTTGTCCCGAGTGACAGAAGTTGTTCCTAGCAGCAAAACAACAAGGGGTGACAAGAGACTGCGCAGAGGCTGATGGAGGCAAAGGTAGGCTCACACAGAGGCCAGGAGGGTTGACGCAGTTGGCTTAGAGAGCTAGTTTGTCGGTGCTAGGACTGCATAGAGCCTAGGAGCTCTCACTTTCAGGTCGCTGGGATTTAGGAGGTTGTGGATAATTTAAAGAGTGGAGCTAGTGGGGTATTGTTGTCAGAACAGTACCTAACAGGGCAAGGCCAAGGAGGAGGGAGTTGCTACTGAGGGTTTCTAGCCGAGAAATCCGGATCAGTGGTGCGGTTGCACAGACAATCAAAGTGGGGGGCATCTCGACATCGGCAGAAGGATTTCCAGGAGGGAAATCGAGACTCAGAGGGAGTCACATCGAGAACTTCTAGAAGAGAAGTAGAAGAACAGCGGAATGGCACTACACGGAGTAAGAGACCAGGACAAACTGGACAGAGCCTCAAACTTCGTAGTCTGGAAGGCCAGAATCTTATCTGTACTTGACAAAAATCGTGTCAAGCACTTCGCCTTGAAGACGATAGCGGTCCCAGTTGACCCAGCTGACAATGACAAGTATGAGGAAGCAATGGCGAGGGCCAAGAGTATCATTCTTGACAGGGTCAAGGATCATATAGTACCACATATTGCCGAGAAGAATACGGCACGGGAGATGTGGGAGGCCCTGACCAAGTTGTATCAGCGTACTTCCGCGCAGAGGAAGATGCTCCTAGAAAATCAGTTGCGGTCATACCAGATGCAAAAGGGAGCTCAGATCGACACCTTCCTCGGTCAATTGAAGGAGATCCGATATCAGCTGACTTCCATAGGGGCCACACCAAATCCAGAGTTGATGGTGAGAACAACCCTAAATGCAGTCTCAGAAGGCTAGGAGGTGTTTTGTCCAAAGTATATTGGGCAGGGCAACCCTTCCAGATTGGGAGGAAATGTGGCGGCTCTTAGCCAAGAAGAGATCAGGAGGGTGACTAAGACGAGAAGCAACAGCAAGGGGATCGGAATCAAGGAGGAGGAGGAGGTGGACGCTGCCCTAGCATCTGAGGGTAAGCAAGAAAAGCGGAAGAAGAAGGACCTCTCCAAGGCCAAATGCTTCCACTGTGGGGAGCTGGGTCATTATGTGACCCAGTGTCCAAGGAAGAAGAGCAAGGTAGAGGCTTCCGAGACCAAGGCAGCGCCAGCAAGGGCAGAGAAGGAAGTGGAGACAGACAATGTCTGTGCCATGAGTGCACACACACCACTTGAGCGAAAGTGGGGAGACATCAAGCTGTAGTTAGCAGGATCCTCGAGGTACCCAACCTCTTGGATTATACCTAGCTACGGGAGCCCCAAAGAAGAGTAGCAGGACTGGCGGATGTCAGTAGAGGTGGATGCGGATAGAGTGACAAAGGGAGCTACAGTGCAAGATTTCCAGGACAACGTGAGGCAATAGTGCGAGAAGCACAAAAGTGTTGCACCAGTGCAGGATGACACAGAGAGGTGTGCAATAGTGCGAGATGCATGGAGTAGTTGCAGCTGCGCAAAGGTCAGAGAGGGAGCACTTGTCAGCAACAGAGGGAGCTTCAATATCATGGGGGTCTCTAGCTTGACAGATAGATCAGATCAATTACTTATTTTTCAGTAACTGAGTTGCAGTGCAGCAGTTAGAAGTGGCAGTGCTATAGGCAGCACGATGTAGGATGATGAGAGGGGATGCAGTGCAGATGCAGCAGTGGCAGTGGCAAGGCCATGGGCAGCGGTACGGATGCAAAGGGAGCTATCATACAAATGCAGCAGTGGCAGTAGCAAAGCCATGTGTAGCAGTAAAAGATGCAGCAATGCAGATGATGGGCAGCAGGCCTAGCATTAGCACAGGGACCGATGCTGGATGATCAAGGTGATGCTCAGTGAGGAGTATTGCTAGAGCACAATCCTCGCTAAGAGGGAGTGTTGATTTGGGGTAGCATCGGATGTGCTCTAGCCACGAAAATTGGTGGAGAGACTAAGGGACATGAGATCTCCAATACCCAGAAAGAGTTTAGGCAGATTCTAAACAATTTGGGAGATATTAAAATAGTTAATATTTTTAATGGAGTCCCTAAGTCTAAACTTAGGGAAATTAAAATATTAATGTGAATTAATATAAAACTGTGTTAGAATGGTCTAAAAGTCATGGATCAAGCCAGATCTAATTTTAGCCATTGATTAGGGACTTAATCTCGGTCGTTGATCTGTCAACGAGAAAAGTATAACAGGAGGCTTGAGGGTCGCTTGGAGAACACACCAAGAGATCAAGATTTCGATTTCCTGAGGCTGGGTTTGCTGAGAAAGTTGAGAGAGTGATCTGGAGTTGCAGTTGAGGGGCAGTGAATACAGAAGCAGAGAGGCAAAGATAGTGTCAAGAGGATCAGCGCAGTAGCCGAGAAAGCTAACGCAGAGGATAGAAGCCGAAACTGTCGGGAACAGCCGGAACTGCCGGGAACTACCGGAACTGTCGGGAAAGCTGACGCAGAGGGAAGTCGGAACTACCGGGAACATCTGGAACTACCAAGAACTGTCGGGAACAGGCGGAACTTCCAAGAACTGCCAGCACTACTAGGAAAGCTAACGCAAAGGGCAGAAGCTGGAACTGCCGGGAACAGCCGAAACTGTCGGGAACTACTGAAACTGTCGGGAAAGCTAACACAGAGGACAGAAGTCAGAACTGCCGGGAACTACTGGAACTGCCAGGAAAGTTGACACTAGGGGTTTTCGTGGGACAGATTGGAGCTGAGGAGTTGCAGGAGTGTTTATCCAGGGTTTCAGCGGGAGCATCTGTCTCCGAAGGAGAGGTACTACTGCCGAGATTTTTCTCTGTTGGGTGAGCCAGATTTGGCACCCAGATTGTATTCTGAAACTGCTTAATAAATCAAACCCTCGGATAGCTGCATTGGTTTCCCACATTGGGTTTTTTTGGGGACATTAGTCCAAAAATAACAGTGTCATTTGTGTGCTTGTTTCTATTTCCTTCAGTTGATGATCTGTAATGTGTTGAGCATGTACTTGTGTTTATTTTTAGTATTTACATGGTAAATAACTTGTTAATTAATCAAAACAAGTAGGAAGGAATAAATCAAAAAGTACATGGAGGGTTTCTAACTGTTAGACTTAGAAACTTCAACATTTCCTTCTAAATTATCTATGGGTCTTGTTGACCCCTCAGTGTCAACTACCATATGCAGTACACTTTTTTCACAAAGGAATTCCATCATGTTTGAGCATTCAGATCATCCTAGATTCATCATCATCAGTCATCAGTTCATCAGAGTTGTAAACCCATTCTACAAAATGTTAATGTAAATGATGCTAGTAAGACCGTGTATGAATGTAACAACCTATGTCACCCTATTATCTTGGCGACGAATTTCATCCTAGGAGGTTTTTCGTCTCATTGATTCATTTGCGTTTCTAAATACAGATGATCTGCAGAGTTTTTCCCTTCGGCCTCACCCCAAAGCTAGGGTGGAATTTATTGTCAAGGTCTTAGTTCAGTGCTAATGTTTTAGTAGAGTCTTTTGTAAAAGTGATGGGAATAATTTAAGCTAATTGGATAAATTATTTTATTACATATCACTTGGTCAACTAGATCATATTGAATCGCAGAATTGGGTAATAGATTGAGGGCCTATAACGAATGGGTGTTCCCCCTTTGAGGGTTGAAATGTAATTATCTTATGTAAAAAATATTTTTGTGCATGATCCCTCATACTTAGACACCATGGCAAAAATATTAAAGGGTGGAAACAATTATTAATCCCTTCAACTGTCGATTAATTAAATTTTCTTGCAAAATAAGTTAAAAGCTTAAGCCAAAAATTTAATTAATTAGAGTAAAAATTAAAATTCTAGAGAATTAAAATTCTCCAAGTAGAAAAATTCATGGGTATCAAAGAAATTAATTTTTGGAGATCCCCCACAAAGGGAATATTGGAAATTTTAGAAAAAATTGGACCCTTGGGCCTTGGTGGTGAAGTCAAAGTCAAATTTTTGAGGAAAATAGCTCAAAATAATTATTTTTAAGCTAATTAAAAATGGTTTTTATGAGAAATTCGAAAATTTCTCAAAAATAAAGATTTTCGACAATGGAGATTAAAAGATTATCAAATATCTATCAACGGTCAAGATTAATTTGACAGGGATCAAGTCAACTAGCTGTTATTTTCCACTTGGATGATTTATCTATAAATTAGAAGTCATTTTGCTTCTCAAATTACCAAATTTTTTTGAGAAAGCTCTGAGTCAAGCTCTGTTGTAATATTTTTCTGGAAATAAATAAAGAAGACTTTGGGGTTTGTTCATGGTGGTGTTCCTATTCTATCCACTAGTAATATTTTTTCTGAATCATGTGCCTAAATGCTCTATTGAATTAAATTTCATAAGTTTTTCATTTCATTTGCCAGTGGTTGGATTATCTATTTGCAGAGGTATCTTGCATTAGGTGTTGGGTTTTAGAAAAACATTCTAACTTGACTGATCTAGCAGGTGTCTCTAGATCTTGACAGTTTTTATGTGTATCTGTCCCCCTTTTAAGCTGATAAAATAATCTTAAGTGTGTAGAGATCTAATCAATATTCAAAACTTGGGCGTGAAGGGAAGTTTTTGGTTGGACCATTCAACTCCCAAGTCCAGAGACCTAAAAGCCCATTGTGTTAAATTTTCAAGATCTATCTAGCGATTGGTTTTGCAGATGTCTTGACCATGGCTCAAAATTAAAAAACTCTTATTTTACTCATTTATCTTCAATTTAATTGTGCAAATAAAGATAGATCTGCTAATCAGAGCTTGAAATTTATTGTGAATATTGTAAAATAGATTTTGTAAATAATTTATTTTCTAGCCCTTGTGTGCAGCTGGTGTTTTTGGGTTTTGGGGTGTATTTTTATTTTTTGTATATATTGTGCTTTTGGGCTTTTAAAATTTTATTTGTACAGGTGAATTTCAAAGCCAGATCTGAAGAATTATCAAGAGTTTCAAGGATTTCAGTCTTTGGAAAAATTTTGGAGGGTTTCTAGAGGTGGATCTAGGCCTAGGAAGGCAAAATCAATCCTCCATTTTCTCCTCCAAGCTCAACGTTCAAGGAAGAAAGGAAGTCGCTTCACAAGTGTGGCATTTCATGGTGAAATTTTGGTGATCTTTTACAGATCCCAAGCAGATCAGAATTTTTGCAGTGGTATCAGTGATTGTTTTTAGGGCCGACCTAGCGTGGCCTTATCTCCCCTCTAAACCAGCCATTAGCCCTCCCTAGGCTAGGCCGCAGGCCTTTAAGGCCCTGCCCTGCCTTATCTGACCTCCATTTCCCTGCGTCATACCTCTCAGTCCTCCGCAGCCCTCTTTCTCTTCCTTACCCTCACCATGGCTCTGCTCCCTCCCTTCTCCTGCCCGCATTTTCTTCCCTCCAAGCCTGTTGTTGCCCTTTTTTTCCCTGCGGCACCCATCCTGTTGAAGGAAAGGTAACTAGGTTCGGTTTTCACTATGAATTGTATCCATAATATTATGAAGAAAAATTGTTATTCCTTGTATCATGGGTTTCATGAACAAGATATGTTTACCATAGGTCAAAGACATCTTCTTGATGTCTGTAGGATTTTCTATGTTTCATCATAAGTGTTATGAAATTCTTAAGAACAAAGGCTAAGCTCCAAGATAATTGTCACTATGCAAAACCGCTCTACAGATATGCAGTTCAACTCATTGATATGTCGGCCCAGAACTAAGGCACTCCTGTCGGCTTGGTACATGATCGTTGACTCATATATAAAGGAGCTACCTTAAGGTCAAAAAGAAAGATGTCTTCGGATCAACCTTCGTATTACAGTCAGCAAAAAAGGAACAATTACACAGTCAAGTCTCGGAAGCATCACGGTCTCGGAATTCTTGCAATACATAGACAGTACTTCATTCTTCGCAAGTCTGTAACAGAAACTCGGTGTTACAGTCCTTGCAAGCCTGTACGAAAAGATTGATGATACAGTCCTCGCAAGCCTCTAAGAAAAGATTGATGATACAGTCTTTGCAAATCCGTAAGAAGAAGCTCGGTGATACTTCTCTAGATAGTCAGCAAGAAGATCGATTACATACCTCTCTTGGAAGTCTGTAAGGAGCTCAGGAAACTTCGTAATCTCTCAGAAGGTCACGCTCTGTAATATATATATATATATATAGATCAGAAACAATTAATGTACTGTGCATATATATACACAGTGGCAGTACTAAGTACATCACTAAGGTGTGATCTCTCAAATCTATTGCATCCAACGAAGAATCAAATGACTGTGGCCAATCAATAGAAGAAGGTGTTGAAGACAGTGACAGAAAAGACATAAGCAGAAGGAGTACAGTGATGTCAAGGCAGGAAGTTGTAGACCAAGCAGTGCAGTGAATAGTGACAAATTTCTTGGAGGTAGCCTTGTGTTTATTTTGTCAAGGGTCTTGGTATTCATCTAAACATCTATAAGAAGAGATTCAAGGGTTTTACTCTCAAGAGGAGAGGTTTTGCCCTGGCTTGGAGCCAACATCTTGTGTACTTGTTTTTATTGTTGATGGTCCACTTTGATAACTGTTTGAAGATTGAAGAACACCCTAATATAAAGAAGACAACACAAACTGTTATCAATAAGTTTGAGAAGAATCACTCAGTCATGAATTGCCCTAGATTCTTCAACACATCCTTCCTCTCTTTTTCATCCTCAATGCAACCCTTTTTTCCTTCCAAACCCTCACGGCAGCCCTCTTTCAAGCCTGTCGTGGCCTCCTTAGGCCTGTATTTCCCCATCCCCATCCCCTTAAAGCTGCTTTCAGCCTGCGGCAGCCCTTTTCCTTGCCTGCGGGACCCTTCTCCCTGCTCTCTGCCCTGAATGCAGGCCCTCAAAACCTCTCTTTCTCTTGGTAGCAAGCAATTTCAGGTTTGTCTCTTATTATATATATTATATATTATATATATATATATATATATATATATATATATTCTAGGCTAATCACTTGTGTTTTCAGGTGGAGCGTGGAGTTTGGAAAAGGTTTTGATACTTATTTAGAGTGCTAGCACTCAAATTCGTGGTCCTTTGGTGACTGTTTACAACCAGGGCTAAAGAGAATTATATTGCAGACCCTAATCATAATACTGACTCCTAATACTAAGCCTGAAAAACACTATTAATTGCAAAAATAATTACATGTGTTTGGACTTGCTTTCTTTGCTAGTCGAATGACTGATTTGGTTATTATGGGACTGATATATATTGGCGCAGAGGTCTGATATGAAAATTGCAGAGGTGTGAATCATTCTTTAGTGACCTTCAGTGGTATATTCACATTGCATTTGAATTGGGTCTTAAGAATTGGTTTCTTTTCCTTGCATTTGGTGGTCAATTGTGAAGCATATTGGGCGCTGACCTCATCATATTTAAGACGGATATTGACTGATCCTAAGGGTCAGCGAGCTTATATTTGTTTCTTGAAGGTCTGGTGCATTCTTGACAGTTGACTAGTTGTGCATCTACTGGCAGTTAGGATGCAGATTGATAGTAAGTTGGCATTTTGGCAAATCTAACCTTGTTTGGTTGCTAAATATTCCTTGTCTCTCTTCACTAATTGCAATTCAAATCTTGCATTGCATTGCATAAGAATTTTCTCTTGCATATTGCATAGCATAGTTTGATTTTTTTTGTTGCATTTAGTTAACTAACATCACTGTTAGCAATCTCATCTTATTGCTTATAGTTGTGTTCTTGCAATCTTGTAATTTTCTCTTGCTCTAATTTGATCATCTAGTAATTGAAAGGGAACTTCGAAATAAGCACACATAAGTAACCTAGAGGCATTGCTATAAACTTTTTTGTTGAGTGTTTTTAAGGTGCTTTACTAATTGTCATCCTGCGTTACTTTTACTAGGGATATCTAATTGGCAAATTTGAAGAATCACTATTGATGATCTATAAATGTCTTAGAAAAATCTGATTGGTAATAGCTGTGATTTAATTACAAAATTGACATTGTGATAATCTACTTGTTGAGAAAAAAACTGAAGAGCCAAAAAACTTGGTGAATATATTAATAAGTATTTGACATTTTCTTGTGGTAGATAAGTGCTCTATTTATCATAAGACTTGTGGGCAATATTTGTTTAGGCAGCTTGCATTTTGGGTGTCTATTGTATCTTTTGGTTATCTTTTGGCACTTATTCTTGTTGAGGAGATTGTCTCTTACTTATCATTAGTAAGTACTTGTGAATATAACTCAAATAATAAATAAGTTGGAAGACAGCCAGAACAGAGAGGTTGGCGATCAGGGTGACAGGCTCTGACCTAAGTCATTGTAGCGGTACCTATAAAATTTGAGCGACAACAAGTCTCATTCGCTTTTTTCTTGCAAGATAATGTGCTATTCACTATATATATATATACGATGTTTCCATTTTTGGAAGGTGACATTTCTAAATGTACCCATTTTGGAAACTCCGAAACGTTTCGACACTTCGTGCAACTTAGGAACAGAAATTAATAGTGAAGAAAACTGCCTCAGATATGCCTCAAAGATAAACCCCAAACTCCCTTAACCAGGCCAAACACCCTCAGAAATGTCAATGAAGAACCAACAAGATAGACGCAGATGTTAAAGGAGGAGGTTGAATCTTCTTCTGCCCAGAACAGGTCTGAAGTATGTCTCAAAAAGGAAGGCCTAACAATCCTTATATAAAGGCCAAGGGTTCCTCTGCAAACAATGTTTGACCTGCCTTCAAGGTAGGTCTTAGAAGAGGCCGAAAAAACCCAGATTGTGCACTATACTCCAGCTAAACACCAGAAACCAGTAATACAATAGAAGAGACCCGAAATCCTTCAGAGAAAACGACCTGCACACAAATATTCAAGACTACCCTGGCCGCAGCAAAGATAGATAGATGATGTGAGTTCTTTCTTGATCTCCATGGCGAGTAGAAGGCCCTTTCTATAGAGGATGGAAAGGCTATAGTAGGGAGGCTGACTCCTCTTTGGAGGGAGCCAACCTTGGAGGGAAAATCTTTCAAATTTGAATTTCAAAAAAATTGTTTTGGAGCCAAAATCACAAAAATTGTTTTAGGACCAATTTAAATTTATTTTGAATTTGCCTTTAATATAAAATTTGTCCTCAAAATATTAAATTAGATCCGTCAAAAGGAAATCCTTCTTGACCTCATTATTTGAGAAATTTGTTGGCTAATGATAGACTGCCACATCATTTCCTTTTGGAGACTTTGACCATGACAAAGGAGTTTTGACCTTCCAAAGGGCATATCTTTCGAACCATGAGGAGCTACGAGGTGTGCCATATACCATTGGAATCAGTAAGACGAGGAGCATCCAAAGATGGTGGTATTAAGAGCAAATCCACTAATCTTTATCCTCAAGGTCATCAATAAGTGTGGGGCTTCTAGGTATTTCCAGGGCTTCTCGACCAATGGAGCTTCAATCAATGCAATCTAAACAAATATTAAGAGCATTCAGAAACCAACATTGTTATTAATGACAACATCAAGAAGAATCTATAAACCTTTGAATCCTCATTGTATCCCACCAAAATGCCCCGCTAACCGGAAGGCTACAACTTTGTCCTCTTTTCCATAGCTATGTGGATGTAGACTGGACAACCAAATACCCTAAGATGTCCTATCTCAGACTTCTTGCCTATGAATGCTTTTATTGGTGTCTTATCCTCCAAAATTCGGTGTGGGTTCCTATTTTGCAAATACACAATTGTGTTGCATGCCTCGGCCCATAGAAACATCAGCAAACTCTGATCATGGATCATGGCCTTCACTACATTAATGATTGACTAGTTCTTCCTCTCTGCAACCCCATATTGTTGAGGGTTGTACGCCACTATCTTCTCCCTCTTGATCCCTACCTCATTGCAGAAATTTGTGAACTCATTAGAAATGTATTCACCTCCGTTGTCTATCCTCAACACCTTGATCTTCCTTCCCGTGATGTTCTCCACCTGAGATTTGAAATCTCTGAAATGACTAAAGACCTCACCCTTGGTCTTCATGAAGTATATCCAAGTCTTCCTCGAGAAGTCATCAATGAAAGTCACATAATAAGATGTGCCCTTTAATGAATATAATGGCATAGGCCTTGCTAAATCAGAATGGATCAAATCCAAAATGCCTTTGGATCAAGTCTCATTGTTAGGGAAAGATGCCTTGACATTCTTGCCAAGTGCACACCCTTTGCACACCACCCCTTGTTAGTCTAGACTAAAGTCTGGAAGCTCAATGACCATTTGTCTCAATAATGGTAGAGCTTTGGGATGGAGATGTCCCATCCTCTTGTGCCAAAGATCGCACATGCTCTCACTGGTGTGCACCAATGCCTAAGAAAGCTAACCCTAAAGTCCATGCAGGTTCCCCTCGCACAACCAATCCTCATTGCAATCTTTTGACTGGCTCCCTCTAGGCAGATGAACACTTGCCACCTCCAGAAGTTACCTTATAACCTTTGTCCTCCATGACAAAGATGGACAAAAGGTTCTTCTTAGGGCCAAGTACATACAGTACCTCCTGCGCATTGTTGCACACATCTTGTCACAGTTCCAAGGAAGCAGTGGTGCCAATTTTTTCAAAAAATCAAAATCAGCAGCCAACAGCTTATTATGTCAATTGTAAACCCATTTTGCAAATTTCTAATGTAAATGATGCTAGTACGATCATGTAATTATGTAACAACCTAGGTAAGCCTATGATTTTGCGACGAATTTCTTCCTAGGAGTGTTTTTAACCTCACTGATTACTTTTGTTTCTAAGCACAGCTAATCGAAAGAGTTTTTTCCCTCCAGCTTAAACCTCAAAGCTAGGGTGAGATTTATTGTCAAAGTCTTAGGTGAGTTTTAGTGTTCTTAGTCGAGTCTATTATAAAATTGGTTTGGGAATAATTTAAGCTATTTTGCTACATTATAAATTATTTTATTACAGATCACTTGGTCTACTAAATCATATTGTGTCGCGTAATTGGGTAAGTATTATGAGGGTCTATAACAAATGGGTACTCCCCTTTGAGGGTTGAATTTGTAAAATCTTATGTAAAACATATTTTAGTGCATGGTCCCTCATACTTAGACACCATGGCTAAAATATTTGATGGTGGAAAAAAAAATCCCCTCATGAATCAATTAATTAATTTTTCTGACAAAAATAAAATTAAATCCTAAGCCAAAAAATTAATTAATTTAAAGTCAAAATTAAAATGCTAGAGGAATTAATTTCTCCAAGTGGAAAAATTCGTGGGTCTAAAAGAAGTTAATTTTTGGAAGTCCCCCACCAAGGGAATATTGGAAATTTCAAGAAAAATTGGACCCTTGGACCTTGGTCGATGAATCAAAGTCAAATTTTTAAGGAAATTAGCTCAAAATAATTATTTTTGAACTAATAAAAAATTGTTTTAATGAGAAATTCGAAAATTCCTCGAAATAGAAAATTTTCAACAACAAAGATTAAAAGTTGATCAAAGATTTATTGATGGTTGAGATTATTTTGACAGAGATCAAGCCAACTATCCGTTATTTTCCACTTGGAGGAAATTCTCTATAAATATAAGGCATTTTGCTTCTATTTTTATCAGGATTTTGGTTAGACGTAATTTTGTAAATATTGGTGTGAAGCCATTGTTCTGCTGGGAACATTTGAATCTCATAATAAAATACTCTGGGGTACAGTTCATGGTGTCTTTGTCTCATTGATTTGTGGTACGTGTTGGATATGTGCTTTCCTATATTGTGCTTCAAATATTACGTGAATTGTTATTTCATTTGTAGAAGATAGGAATATTCTATTGGTAAGTTTTGGGCTTATCTTAGGTGATCCGATTCATTGTATGATCTAACGATTTTTTCATAAGAAATATATATAGAGTTTGCAGGTTCCCCGAACCTTGGGCTCTAAGTTCACAGACTGTGGGCATGAGTTAACCTTGTTTAGACTTCAGATATTTTATGTGATTTTCTTACTTCGCTAAGGCTGTGGTTAACATATATTTTTCGAAATACATCAAGCCATTGTCAAATTATCATTAAAATAAAAGAAAAAAAAATCCTTCTCAAAAAATCTTTCAAGCATTGTATATTTATATAATTTGTAAATATAATTTTTGTAGAATAATTTTTTTAACCCTTGTTTTGCAGCTAGGGTTTGGGGTATTGAATTTTTGTATATTTATTGGGGTTTTGGGCACTTGTAATTTTATTTGTGCTAGTGAGATTCAAGAAGATTTGTTGGGTCAAAGCTAGATCTAGGCCCTTGAGGGTAAGATCTAGTCTCCTATATTTTCTGCACGGCCAGCAACAAGGAATTTTGGGCAAAATACTGAAGATCTAAAGCAAATTTTAATTTTGGCGAGGGTTTGTAAAATTTGTAGGCCTCAACGTCAGCCCTTGAAGCCCTAGTGTGGCCCTTTCCTCCTAGTCGTCTGCCTTCTAGGCTTGATTAAGCCTAGCGTCAGTCCCTTGAGCCTCTTATCCCCTCGACCTCCTCCTTTAGGCCTATCGCAAGCCTGTTAGGGCCTCTCTAGCCCTCTTCTTTCCCTCTTCTTTCCCTCTTTCTTCCCCCTTCTCTCCCCTTTCCTCCTCTGCTGCCTCACAACAACCTCCTTCTAACCTCGGCCTACCTTTAAGGCCTTGTCTTAGGCCCTTAGGGCCTCTCTCCCTTAGCTGTTAGGCCTTTTAGTCCTTCCCTTATGTGTCGCAGGCCCAATTAGGCCTTGAACCCTCTCTCCTAGCCTCCCTCCTTGCATCTTTGCCCTTTGTAATCTCTCTTGATTTCTTTGAAGCTAATTCCTGTTGGGTTTTGTAGAACAATTTGTGTTTCCATCCCAAAAAAAATATTTTTCGATCCTTTGAAATGTTTTAAGGAGCATTGAATGTTCTGCCATCAAAATAATAAGACTCCCTTAATATTTGTTGCTTCATATTTGATTGAGGGCCTAAAAGTATTCTACCCTTGTACCAAAGTACATCCCTCTTCCACTCTCAATGTTCCATAAAGCTCATCACTTCCCTTGTACATTGTGTTTTCCGTCTAGTATTGTTGTCAATTTGTCATTCATGGTGAGATTCTTCTAGCCACATGGGAATAAAAGATGTAATGTAATACAAACTTGAGGATTCTTGTATTCTAAAAAGAGCATTTGCTACTACATAGCCCTTCCCCCTTTTGTAGATTATTTCAAAGTCACACCCTTGCATTTTTGTACCCATTTTTGTTGCTATTCTAATAACAATCTTTGCTCCAAAAAGTATTTTAGGATATCATAGTCTATCTTGACTCTAAACTGCCTCCAAATGAGAAATTGTTGCCATTTTTTTATTGCATGTAAGATTGCTTCCAATTTTTTTCAAATTTAGATTTCACCAAGTCTTTCCCCTTAAATAGTTTATTTTCAAAAGCCAGGGTCTCCCTCCTTTGTGGATATTGCTCCAATTCCATCTCTTGATGCATCACATTCAACTGTGAATGTTTTACCAAAATTAAGTGTTGTCAATACTCATGTACAAGACGCAGCATCCTTTAAGAGAGAGAATGTCAAGGTAGCATCGTCAATCCAAAAAAATGAAATTTTCTTACAAGAGAGATGTTAATGAGCATGCTATCCATGCATAATACTTAACTAATTCCCAATGGTATCTTGTAAGGCCAACAATCCTCTAGCACTTTTGATGTTTTTAGCAATAGGTCATTTGGTAATAGCTTGGATATTTTGAGGGTCCACCTTAACCCCCTCTTTTGAAACAATATGACTCAAATACTCTACTTCTTGCTTCCAAAAAACACATTTGGATCTTTTTACATATAACTAGCTGTTCTCGGAAATTTGTAGAGCTTTATCCATATGTTTAATGTGGTATTCTCATGATTTGCTATAGATAAGTATATCATCAAAGAAAACCAACACAATTTTTTTTAGATAGGTTCAAAAAAATTGTTTGTAAGGGCTCTAAAAAAGTAGGAGGAGCATTAGTTAACCCAAATTGCATAGCCAACAACTCAGTGTCCTTCGTGTGTTCTAAAAGTTGTTTTGCGAAAGCTTTCTTTTCTTAAACTGATATGGTAATATCCTGACTTAACATGTAGATTTGTAAAATAAGTAACTCCATGACGCTCATCCAATAGCTCGTCAAGTATTTATCCTTAATGGCTATTTTGCAATAGGGATTTTATCCTTAATGGCTATTTTGTTTAGATCTCTATAATCATGTCACATCCCCCAAGAATTATCCTTTTTTCTCACCATCACTATTGAAGCTGAAAATAAACTCCTACTAGGAAAAATAATACCTAAATCCAACATGTTTTCTACTATTTTCTCAATCTCCCCCTTTTGTTTATCAGGATATCTATAAGACCTTTTATTAAGAGTACTTCTAGGTATTACTTCAATTTGATATTCATGATCTCTAAATGGAGGTATCCCTTCAATAATTTCCTGAAAGACCTCATAGTGTTGTGCCAAGGTGCAATTTAATTCCTCTGGAATATTTTCATCTTCCTGCTTTACATCCACAGAATAAAGTCTAACCACAATTCTCTTGCTATCCTTTTTTTATGAGCTTTTCCATTCAATGCAAATGGATGACTTGAAAAGGTGCATATTTTAGCCCTTTTGAGTTCCTATTGAATTCCTTCTAATTCAAAGATCATAAATAATTCCTTATAGTATGCAGAAATTGTACCTAATGTTCTCAGTCATTGAATCCCCAGAAAAACATATATACCTCCAATGGGAATGTTATACATTGGGCCTTCTAAATCAAAGTCTCCCATATTCAGTTTAATGATGTAGCATTTTCCCACACAATTAGTACTCCCCCGTTAGCAACCAAAACTTGAAAATTGGTCACTGGATATACAGTACAATTGAGGTGTTCTACTAATCTTTTATCAACGATGTTATGAGTGCTACCCGAGTCAATGAGAATTGTGACCTTTTTCTCCTTAATATATCCTACAATCTTAAGGTTTTGAAGTGCTGCCAAACATACACATGCGTGAACAGATATTTCACACCTGTCTAAATCAACGTTATGCAAAATTTTAGCATCTATTTCCTGCTCTTTTAAGTTGACAAGTTCTTCCTCATCCCTGTGTAGATGCCTCTATTCCATCTTGATAATTATTTTCTGTGGTGAACAATTTTGTTTCCTAACATTTATGTCCTTTTTAACCATTTGTTGTTACAACTAAAGCATAGTTTTTTTGCCAAAGAAGATATGTTGTTACCACTAGGCCACACAAACACTGCATTTATCACAACAGACGAGTAGGGCCTCAATTTCCACCAAGTCAAGATCAGCCGACATATCTTAACTCCTGCACTTCCCCACCCCCCGTCTCCCCCAAAACCCTTAAGATTTACTTGGAAACACAAATAAGAAATGCTAGCATAAAGAAAATTTAACCAAGTACATATACATCCCAAGAAAGTCAAGGGGTTAATTAAAGGCCGCCAAAGTTAGAAATTATTCTCACAGTTTGACTTGTTTTTGCATTCAATATGACTTTCAGAATAACAACATTTCCTTAAGATACACAGCATAAGGAACAGTATAAATAGTAAAGAACTAAACAAAAATGAATGACTTCTGACATGAATTAAATTGCAGTAAATCAAATGACAGAATATCACTTGTAAGTATTCATCTCGGAGGTTTGTTGACTGCATCTGATCACGTTCAAGGTATGCAGATTCAATATCTGCCATCAAGAAAGCGCGTACTACTGAGATTTCACGTTCTGAAAACCCATGAACACGTACCCTTGCTACCTGCAAGATTACCACTCAAATTCAACTTAGCCATTTTTATTTATTTGGCAGATACGTAAAACATAAATGTCAAACAACTCTGCATTACAAATTCTGACCTCAATGAGAATGGACTCAAGAGCCTCAATCGTCCCCTTTTCCTTGCAACTTGCTGTCATGATGTAAGCCTTGACAGGGTGAACTAAAACGTCTCCAGCTGAAGAGCAAGAGAAGAAAGGTGGATCTGGTTGGCGAGAAATTTTGAAAAACCTTTGATTAAGAGCACTGTGGAACATGCTTTCTGCAAGTGACTCTCGATAATCCCCTATTGTTTTCATGTCAGAAAACGGAATCTTACAGCTCACCATCACCGCTGACTGTAGGATATGAATTATAATGAGCCCAGTTGTGCAAGTAATACAATTTTCTTAAGATCCATATACTCATAACAAAAACAAAAGGATAATAGCAAAACATGTAAAGAACAGCCTTGAGAGTTAACAGTACTCACACCCCCTGCTTCAGTTTCTGCAAAACAGGAAAAGCGAGCCTCCTCATGCGAGGGTACAGGGAAAACTGGAATGGTGGGTGGGGTTCCAGGTAATGAATGCCTCTGCTCAAAATGGAGTTTAATCAAATCAACCACACCCTGCAAAATAGCAAATTTAGTAACATCGTTAAAAGACAAAAAAACATCCAACTGCGATCTTGCTATTAGTAATCAGCAACTTAATGAAACAAAATGCTTTGTGGTAACCTGTGTATCAGGAAAATCGCCAACCACAACAACAGCCATGTTCTTCAAGTGATACCAGCGACGATAAAAAGCTTTAACTGTTTCAGCAGAAACGGTTCTGATAACTTTCTCCAGTCCTATAGGCAGACGGTCAGCATACTGCAAATGGAAAAACAATTCACACATTTTAGCTTCAATAGCAACCTTTCAACTAAAATCATCCTGCAAGACAACTCCAATCCAGCTTCAAACAGTTTATATAAATGTTATCTAAATGCCCCTGGTTTAAAAAACCTTTTCAGAGTGTAAGCATCACTTCCATAAGGAGGGACTTGAGACATGATGAGTCTATCAGAAAGAAGCACCACCACCCTCCACTCCCCCCCCTCCTCCGAATCTAATCTACACAAAAGCATTTGACCTTTGTGCAGTTGCTTGTTTCAAGTCTACCTTTATCACTGAGGATGGCACATCTTTTTTGTTTAGGTACTCCTCCAGCCCGGTTTGCATTAGAACCTAGAACCCATCATGGTAATAACCATCAAGGTCTTAGATATTTATCACATCCACAACATTACAAACAATTAGGACAATTACGAAACACCAACATAGTAATATGTCTAAACATTTATAACCCCCATGCACTCAAAAATGACACCTTTGAGGATTTCATTAGATAGATAAGATAAGATAATATAATATTATTAATGTCCAACAGGTGACCACTAAAGTAGGTCAAAGAGACCACTGGGAACAATGATGTCAATACAAACTTAGACAGTGGGAGCACTGAAGCAGCTCCTACAAAAATAGAATACAAAAAGCAAGGTTGTGAATCTAATCTAAAGCATGTGGAAACAAAACCTAGACTCCATAGTTGGAGGATACTCTGTGAGAAAAATGTACAATATAGGTAGATCCAAAATATGGAAAATGGAAATAGGCCATTAGCCATGTGTATAACAATTTGCTGAATCTGGATCTGTTTCTCCAAGCATCCAAGGTCGAATGAAGGAAGCTCAAGATAGAGGAATGCATTGAAGAAGCATCAGAAGAAGAGTTGGATGACATGTTCTGTTGTTGTATCGAGGAGGAGGCACTCTGTTGGAGTTAGGACAATCTTTGTTGACTCTGGGTGGGAGGTCTAGAATGGATAAGTTGTTGAGGCCTCTGTGAAGTGTGGGTGGTCCTTCTACACTGTCTGACCAGCTGAATACCCACTTCATCGTAAGGTCTATAAGGGGGTGCGGCCAACTGTGAAAATTCCCTCACAAGCGCCTATAATATGTGCATATGCCCAGGAATCCCCTCAACTCTGTCCTGTTCCTGGGTGTGGGCCAATCAAGGATGGTGTGGATTTTCTCCTAGTGTACTTTGACTCCATCCTCCCCTATCACATGCCCCAAGTACAACATTTTATTCAGCCCAAATTCACACTTGTACATCTTGGCATAAAATTGTTGCTCCTCCAAAATGCTGAAGACCTATTCCAAGTGTTGCATCTGCTCCTTCCATGTCCTGCTATAGATAAGTATGTCATCAAAGAACACCAAGACGAACTTGCATAGATGCTTGCAGAACACGTGGTCCATGCAAGACTGAAATGTGGCGAGGGTGTTGGTGAGTCCGAAAGGCATCACCAGAAACTCAAAGTGTCCATAATGGCATCTAAATGTCATCTTCGGAATATTCTGCTCACGCACTTGGTCTGATGGTACCCTGAGCGCAAGTCTATCTTAGAGAGGTACTTTGTTCCTCTAAGCTCATCCATCAACTCGTTTATCTGGGGTATGGGGTACCGGATCTTTCGCGTCTTCTTGTTCATGGTCTAGTAGTCGATGCACATACGAAGAGACCCATCCTTTTTCTTCACCAGTACCACTGATGAAGCAAAAGGGCTAGTACCAAGCCTAATATGCCCCAATGCAAACAGCTCTTGGATGACCCTCTCAATCTCGTCCCAATAGGCCTTGGGTTGCCTATACAGCGTAGTGATAATAGCGTGAACCCCCTCCTCCAACTCAACGGTGTGCTCAAACCCCTGATATGGTGGCTTGCCTAGAGGGATCTCAACAAAACCGCCCAGTGCCTCTCCAACAACACAAGGGTGTCTGGATGTACCCATCATGCCTGAGTCTCTGTCTCTGAAATCCTGAGCTCCACCGCCCACCCTATGTCCCCTCACCGCAAGTTTGCCTCCATTTGATGGGCGAATCTGTCTGAGGTGGGTAGGAGTGGATACCCCTCAGCACTACTAGCTTCCCATCTAGGCCCACGAACTCCATCTCTAGCTTTCACTAATCCGTGGTAACTCACCCCAACGAATACAACCATTGGACACCCATCACCACGTTGGTGTCTGGAACGTCAACAACAAAGAAGTGGTCAGTGATGAAATAGTTCCCCATTGTTAGAGTCGGGCTGGGAACATATCTCATGCACTGCCTTGTTCGTTCTCCTAGCACTAGCACCAAGAACCCCTCAAATGCCTCTATATGTATGCCCCTCTGCTCCACCATCTGGGCATCAATAAAGTTGTGGGTTGCCCCACTGTCCACTAGTACTGACATGCCCTGCCCCTACACTATGCCAATGATCAAAAGTGTCAAGTACTTCAAGACTCCCCAAAGTGAAGCTAGAACGCCCCCAGAAGGGACAAATGGGCCTCCTCCCTAAGGTGGTGATGGTGGTGGTGGTCCCCCTGCGAACTGTGGTCCCGCATCTCCATGGTCTACCTCCTGCTCTATCTCCTCCTCTGGCTCGCTATCTAAGTACACCTCAATGTAATAAGCGTTGCCCTTGGTGCACTTGTGCCCTAGTGCCCAAGGGCCAAGGCTCCTGGCACGTGAAGCACAACTTCCTCCTCCGGAGGTCCCTCCTAATCTCATCGTCCAACTGTCCACGTCCAATCTTCCTCTAAGGTTGAAGGGCATCTTTGCTCCCCTGAGGAGCCATGGATCTGGTGGGTATAGGGGCCTTGGTCATGGGCACGGCATCAATCATGTGTCAAGACCTGGAGATGGCATCCATCAGCAAAGTGGGCTTGTAGGCCCTCACCCATCCACGTAAGGGATCAGCTAACCCCTCCACAAATAGCATAATCAACTGGGCCTCTGAAATATCTGTCACCATTACGGCCAGCCTCTGAAACTCTGAAATGTAGGCCTTTGCACTGTCTGTCTGTCTTAAATGGGCCAAATCCCTGAAACGTAGCTCAAGGTCCTTCGTGTCAAACCTCTCAATCAGTCGTCAAGTAAACTCAGTGTAGGACGTGATATGAATGTGCCCTAGTGTAATCAGGCCACGGTACCATCACCCCTGGGCATCGACCTCCAAGTGCAAGGTGGAACACCGGATAGCATTTGTATCCCGCATAAGGTTCAAGTGAAAGTAAGTGTCTAGACTCTAACTTTTGAACCCATGCTCTGGTTGAATTTTTGGCTGACCCACCATAGTTGGGAAGGGTGACTTTCCCAATTATCTTATGAACCACCTAACTCGATTGCACTCCTCGATGAAAAATCTAGCTCTAGTTGTACGCCTTTCCATGATGTGAATGTACTCCCCAAAAGATATCACCCTCTCGATCCTTGGGTCTAGCCCTGCATATTCATCAATTCCTGAGGCAACTGAGTTCACCAACTTTGCTACTGGGTCTAGTTCCCTCTCACGCTCTAGCTCATCCACGAAATGGGGCATCATGGGACAGCTTGTTTGCCCACACAGCGTGGTGTGAGGTTGCTGAATAGGTCACTCGTATGTGGTTACCTCCTCCTGCCCTGGAAACCCCATCACCTTGAGGTTCTGGCTCATGTTTGTTGTTCAGATGCACGTGAATCACCTACTACATCACATCCATCATGAGTTGGCCCTCAGCAACTCTTCCAAAACTTGATCTTGGCCCCCTTGTCGAGGCTATCCAGACCCTCATTATTCTCCATGTGCTCCCTAAAATTGTCCAACTCAGTAATCGAAAATGGGTTTTGCCCTCCTTCTCTGCCTCGTCCTCTACCTCTTCCCATGCCACGGCCCCTCTAGAAAACAACTCCTTGGTAACTAGGTGGAATTACTTGCTTTATCTCCCTACACTAGCCAAGACATGCTCTGATACCACTATAATATTCCTAAAATGGAATTAACAATAAATAACAAAAACATGTAACTTGAAACAGCACACAATATTGCAATTACGCACACATATAACAAGTCACACAATTAGTGGTACCAAATTTACTTCTTTTATTAAAAATTTGGGCACAAGAGTACAATATTAATGAGGAGAAATGAACTTGGGCTTGCAACAAGCTAAAGCAAACCCCAAGTGGTAGAATGATTATTCCAGCTCCCAAAAAGATCCCCACAAAATTCTACGCTAACCTAGAAAAATTGTCATTGTAAGATAGGAATGGGGGTTTTTGCCACCCCAATGCTCGGAATCCTCTGAAAATGCAGTTGGTGCCTCCACTAAATTTCCCCACATGACCCAGAAAGGAATTGGTCCTAGACCCCACCATTGGAAAATCCACAAAAAGTGTGAATTTCCAGTCTCACAAGCTAAATGCACTGCCTAGAAATGAGTTGCTGCTACTCAACCAATCTTCCAGAAAACCTTCCAAAATCACCTGCAAATTCTCCCTTAATTCCTCCAGCCACCAAGCCCACAAATTATGTTGCGCCTATGCCCACACGTGTGCCTCTGCCAGAAAATTGTGCAAGCCCTAAAATGCAATTATTTGGCTCAAAAATATCCCTCATTGCCTAGCCTCCAAATCACCCCAAATCTCCTGCAAATGATGCTCCAAGTCAGCCCTGAAATTCCCAGCAAACAAGCTGCTCCACAAATGGTCCCCTCAAGTGGCATGAATTCTCCTCCAGCATCCCTGTGTTGCGCAGAAGTGGAAGCAATCTCTTGTCCCTCCTCCGGAATGACTCCAAAGGTATCAAGTAACTCCCCTAGAGTGGCACTCTAAGTCCACTGAAGTAAGAGATGAGATCTCAGCGCGGAAATCTCCTTGCGCTAAGCAACACTTGTTCACCTGGCTGAGCAGCTCAAACAAACAATAGAGTTTAGATGTAAAATTGTCAAAAAGCCCCAAACAATGGCCCTGTTGTCACACAAAGTGTCTTAGACACCGCAACAACGCTCAGATCGGGATCTATCACCCTAATCCCCGATCTCTCCGTTTAAGTTGTCTCCCTACAATAAGCTAAGGGGGGTAGACCCTATTGATAAATGGGATGAAGGAGAACCAGCTAGGAATCAACCGGCTCGAGAGACACAACGAGGCAACCCAATACTTGATTTAAGGCTTAGCAAGAAAATTTAAAATGATTAATACCATTGCCTTACGGAGTTAATGATCCCGCTAGATGAAATGAAAACTGAGTAATTGGTTTGTTGCTGTTGCTTGGGAAATAGAAATATAAATAAAACTATTTAACAATTGCTTGAAAATATTTGCCAAAATGTCTAGCATATAATGAGCATTAAACAATCCAAGCAATGATGATAGATAGATGTAATATATTCAACAGATGCACAATGCTTCAGCAATTAAAATTCAAGAGATACAAATATCTTGATCAACCATGAAAATTTTTTAAAGCCAACCAGTTTAGTTCCTAGAACTATTTACCACATTCAAATAGTTAATCCTCAAATATAGAAATTTAAGCACATTTAACTATAGAAAAATGAAAAATATTAATACCACATAGGTCCACCTTTAAAATTTTTAGCCTCACCAAAAAAAGACACCAAGGAGAAAATTTAAACTTGACACTTCACTTTTCCTTAGGTAAATTTCTTGATATTTTAAACGAGGCTAAAAATTTAAATTGAAATGCTTTTTTCTTAAATGATTTTGAATCAAATGTGAAAAGGAATTTTTATAATTTTTTTTTTTAGATTTTTTGTTACTTTGGTATTTTTTGAGCCTAAGTTTAAATCAAAAGAAGAAACAAAATCGGATTAAAATAAAAGTGAAAACGAATTCGAAAATCTTTTTTAAATTTTTAATGTTTTGTATATATAATATATATATATATTAGATTTTATTATAGATTTTAAACAAAAAATATGTGTAAAACCTAACAAAAAAAAATGAAAATTGAAATCTATCCTAAAACCAAAATAAAAATCTAAACTAAAATCTATCTAAAAGAACTAACGTGAACAAAAAAATAAAAAATAAACAAGAAGAAAAAATATCTATGCTAACCCTACTAATACACTCATGTTAAAAATTGAAATGTCTGTCGTTTGTTTATTGTGTGCAAGTGTGCGTGAGGGAGAGAATTCAACGGACTGGAGCAAGGGATGGAATAAAGGAGCGATGATGCGACAGAGGGAGCCAAGGAGCGATAGCGCAGGGCTCAACGGTGGCAAGAGGAAGACAGAAATGGAGCAACGAGGGTCGCGTAAGGAAAGAAGGGAGTTGCGAGTGCAACGATTTGGCATGGGTTTGGACGATGGCATAAGGAAGGAAAACATGAGGAAGCCGAGAGCTATGCGTGGGATGGCCAGCAGATGGGGTGCGATGAAGGGAGAAATGCCTGAGCTAGGAGCGATGGCTGCGAGGTGGAGCAGTGCACGTGGATGGGGATAGCAGCAGCGTGAATGAGCAGCTGATTGAGGTTTGCGTGGTGGCCGAGAATGCCATAAGGAAATGCGTGGAGGACGAGGGTTTGGATGGCCGCGTTGAGGGATAAGGAGGCTCGGGCCAGGTAGCACGCAGGAAAAGTTGAGGGCAGGGATCAGGCGCAGGTAGGAAACCACTGTTGAAGGAGAAGAGCGGCAACTACAGGATAGCACGTAGTTTGGGAAGGCTGCGTTTGAGGGTTTTTTATGGCAGCATTAAGGAGATTAAGGCACTGCGGAGAAAACGTTTTGATGCGGAGGATGAAGGTTGTGCTTAGGGCAGAACTGGAAGAATAGTGATGCAGCTGTGGGAGACATGAGCGAGTGAGGGTTCCAGCTCTTAAAAAAAAAAACGAAATTTTTTCGAAAAAATTGAAACCCTAGGCAAAAGACAGAAACTCAAAATGTTTTCAGAAATTTCCAAATTTAAAAAATTTTCGAACCCTCGAACTGTAGAAAGAATGCTCCTGCAATAGCTAGTTCTGAGGCCAGATCTTACCCTCCAAGGCCTAGATCTGGCTTCAAAATTAAACTTCACCTTCAGATCTGCACCCTGTGATGGCAAAAACAAAACGCCCAGAAATAATATATACAATGATGAACATAAAAACCCAAAAAAAAAAACCAGCTAAATAATTATAGTAATCACACGCTAAAGGCTCTAAGTAGCTAGATCTATCATTATGCCACACATTTTTTTAAAATTTTAAGATTTAAAGTGAGGTGCTTCAGAGAAAACCCTTCATGCATCAATCAATGGAAGTTCTAATGATAAGCCCGAGATTCAATCAAGTTGGGCCCTTTAGAAAATGCTAATCGGGAGTTGGTTGGTCCAACTGAAAACTTCCCCGAATGCTCGGTGATCTTAGAATCAAAAAATTTCTTGCACAACTAAATTCAACCATTAAAGTAGAGAGAAAAAAGACAATAAAATTCAAATTAAATGGAGATACTTGCCATTATATTCAGAATTTAAACTACCATTCAAACCTTAGTGATCAAGCAAGATACTTGTGCTTAAATCACTCTACTTAAAGCTATCATCACAAAAGAAATCTATGCATGAAAATAAAACATCTTACAACATTCCCACGAAGAGTAACACCAGCAGGGATTAACCCCAAAGTCTTTCTTTATTGCACATGAAAAACGATTACCAGAGAGCTTTCACTTAGCACACGACTCTAAAGATTGGATCATCTCAACTGAAAACTAACCTCCTATTTAAAGACAAATCTTCCAACGGTTAATTCAAGTGATTCTTGTCAAAGTGATCTCGACCGTTGATGAGGATCAAAATTTCTTTTAATCTCATCCGTCAAAATTTTAAATTATTGAGCAAATTCGAAATTATCAATTAAATGTATTTTAATTAATTCAAAAATTAAATTTTTGAATTAATTTCCTCAAAATTTTGACTTTGACTTAACCCTAGGGACCAAGGACATAAAATTTAGCAAAATAATCAATTAACCTTAGTCCCTAGACGTTTTTAAAATTTAATTTTTTAACGGACCCTCAAATTTAGCCTTTGGAAAATTTAAATTTACCTAGGACCTAGGACTTATGAGGGGATAAATTATTTTTCTAGCCCTCAAGACATTTTACATTATGATTTTTACATTTTTATATCTCAAGGGGAAAAACCCATTTGACCAAGACCCTCACAGATTACCCAATTCTGCGACACAAATATAATCTAGCATATCAAGCAAATTTGTAATAAAATAACCTAACCAAATAGTTAGAATTATTTCCAAATCACTTTTACATAGACTCAATTTAGTACACTAGGACTCCCCTAACATTCTGGTGACAAAATCCATTCCGACTTTGGGGTAAGGCTGAAGGAAAACTATGTCGATCATGAAACGGTGAGACAAAAAACCTTCCGGAATGTAGATCGTCATCAAAAAATTAGGTTTACCTAGGCAATTACACACACGACACAGATCTGCTGAGATTATTTACAATTTACACATGCAGAAAGGGCTTACAATATAACATGATCAGGCTGATGATGATAGTCGAACGGCACGGACACGTTGATCAAGCGTTATCCCTTTTGCGAAAAAAAGGGGGTGTACTGCTATGGGTAGTTGACAGGTAGTGGTCAACATCCGGCTCTACTCGGGGACACGTTACTGCACTGTAGGAATGTGAGCATCCAGAATGCAACACCAGTGTTTTAAAAGCTAGCCAGCTCGGAACCGACTCGGCTGAGTTGGTCCCAGCCGGTAAAAAAATTTGCAACTCAGCTGTCGAACCGGTTCAGTCGACCGAGTTAAGACTGACCCGGCCGAGTCATGGCATGACTCGGCCGGGTCAGTGTTAACTCGGCCGACTCCGTATCAACTCGGTTGGGTCACTTCATGCAGCCAGTAAACCCCAAAAACGCAATTTTTTAATTTATTTATGTTTTTTCTGAGTGTGGGGGACTCCAAATGGTTTTATTAATTGGATTTTGGTCTTTGGGATCCATTCCCGTCTCCTAGTATTGATATGCTATTCAAATTTCATGGTAATGTTAAATTCTTAAAGTAAATGTGACATTCTCCTTAATCTTCAATTTCATCCTTTTACTTAAATTTTTAACATTACCATGAAATGACTCAAGATGTTTGAGAGTGGTTCCGGCCTCATTGGATTTCATATGGAAAAAGTAGAATTTAGATTTCATTCAAAATCCAACAGACTTATCAGTTTTTCAGGATTTCAAGATTGGGGGATTACAATGTTTCTGTTGAATTTTGTCATGTATTAGGGTATGGAACTCGTATTTAATCAAGAGCATCAATCCCTCTATGTACCTTGATGTTAGTGACATTGGTTGTCGAACTCCTCCGAGATTCGCTTCCAAACCGGAAGCTTTTGAAAATGTCGCTCCCGCTCCTGTTTTCGCTCTCGCTACCCGTTTTCACTCCCGCTCCCAAGTAACGCTGAGCCAGATGACGTTGGCAACTCTAGCAGTAGCCAGTAGTACTGATCACAGACTTTTGTTGTAGAGGCCATTTATAGCCTCCTTAGTTATGTGTTTTTGTTTTGATCTCTATATCATCATCGTGTATGTATTGGACAGTGCACTGGGTGCCATTTTGATATAATGGATATATTCATGAGCCTACTTTGATCATATGTTGTCTTCTATCTATATTCTAATGCTGTGGGTTTGGAAACATGAATGAAAATCTTTAAAATTATGTGTTTTTATAAAAAATAAATATTTAATGTATTTTTTACAACGACCGAGTCATTGAAATCGAACCGATCAAGTTGATACCGAGTCGGAGTCGACCCTCGGCCGAGTCGGAGTCAAAGTCGGAGTTTTAAAACATTGCGCAACACACAACAAAACATAAGTAGCGTCCATTCAAAAATCATCATATAACATTAAGCACAGGAAAGATATAAGCTCTTCATCGATTAACTATCTACTAACATAAAAAGTAAATCTAATCCTAAGACATAAATGAAATGCTGAAAAGACAAGGTGTAGGGTTAGAAATACAGAGGATGCCCCATGGCATCAGATGCGTTCAATATAGTGTATACTGAACATTTGCCTACTTTCAGGCAAATCTTTTGGCTACTTTTCCGATGTGCCATGTCCAATTCTGCATACAGTAGGACTTTTTCCTATCCGAAAGTCAAGCTGCTTACGGCCATCTGATGCATCAAATCGCTTTCTCATTCTCTTTCTCTTGTGTTTTTTCTTTGTGGCAAGTTTTATCACTGATGACGTGGAACATTCTACTTCAAAACTCTCAGATGAAGTATGTAAGATATGCGTGACATGTCTTTCTTCATTTTGCATCTGATCTTTATCATTTTCTGTTTTATCCAAGTCACCTTCAATTAACCATTTTCAATGGAAACAATGACCTCCTCATAATAAGATGGAGCTTGTTGCAGCAGATAAGGAGGCTTCTGATCTATTGACATCTCCTTGTTTCTTTCATCCTCTAAACGATGCTAAAATTTTTGTACCTGTATTGTTATGGCGTCCATCTGGTTAGAGTGTTTAACCTTCATAGCATTGATTTCCCTGGCATGGTCTTCCTCCATGCTCAATAAATTATTTTGAAGACACATCTGACTAGCTTCCATATCTTTTATTACTTTGTCATTCTTTGCTTTTATGGTCATCAAGCAATGTTGCATAGAGTTTACCTCTTTCTTATGATTTGCTTACATGGTAGCCAACTGATTATTATAATCGAATGTCATGATAGTCATTTCTTCATCCATAGTTAATAACTTGTTTTGCATAGAATTAACTTCCCTATCATGATTAGCTTTCATGGTTTCCATCTCCTTAACTCGCTTTTCCAGGTGGGTGTATAAAGTTCTCATATCATTGACGTAATTAGTTACAATTTTTTCTTGATTAATCTCCATATTCTTTACCAGCCGCATTAGTTCTTCTATAATTTGCTTCTCATTTTCCCTTTCATTGTCGACACTGATTTGACAACTCGTCCCCGTTTTCCCACTGTCATGGATTTGATCTATAACGGTGCAAGTGGATGGCACATTCTGATATGGAGAATTGTCTTGAAATCTTTCATCGACAACTGGATCCTTCACCAGATCACTTTCATTCTATTGCATAATTTTAGGGGCACAAGGGGAGCTATCTTGATAACCATATCTATATTTAACAGCATTGACGATGTCTTGTAAAGAAGCAAAAGAATCTTCAAGACAATTATTAAACCAATTCAAAGCATCACCCTCTAAATAAAAGGCAAATAGGCGCATTTTGACATCTTCATGATCATACTGGGGAGAACTACAATATATGAGCATTACACGAGAAAACTTGCATAGATGCTTTCTAACAACGACTGAATCACCATCCGAGAACAAAGATAATTTATGAATGGCAACTTCCGGAATATCATGGAGAACATCAGTAAAATGACACGGGGTAAACAAGTGATCCATGATGAATAATGAGGGACCAAATGGATGATAGAAAGAGACCTCTGCTCAAGAAAATCAAGAGATCCACAAGAAGCAAGCTTCAAGTAGAAATGAAAGAAGTGGAGTCACCACTTGAACATGAATCTAACTCTAGGATCCAAAAGGCAACAAACAACCGGATATAGGGGAGGACTTCTTGTCTGAGAAAGAGTAAATGAAAAGAAATGGAGTCGCCACCCAAACAAGAAACGAACCAAGATGTGTAGGTGCTAAAAGTGTAGATGAAACGATTAATGAAATGACGAAAGGTAGGGCGATGAAAAGATCAAATGACGCTAGGAAACATTGTGCCGCTTGACAAGCTAATGAATGGCGGGAAAGATGAGATGATTAAAAATGATGAGGAAATGTCGTGAGGACCAAGGACAAAAAAAACTCTATCCCCGACAATGGTGCCAAAAAATGTTGTCGCATAAAGTGTCTTAGACATCGTGACAACGCTCAGATCGGGAGCTATCACCCTGATCCCCAATCTCTTCGTTTACGCTGTCTCCCTACAATAAGCTAAGGGGGGTAGACCCTATTGATAAATGGGATAAAGGAAAACCAGTTGGGAATCAACCGGCTCGGGAGACACAACGAGGCAACCCAATACTTGATTTATGGCTTAGCAAGAAAATTTAAAATGATTAATACCAGTGCCTTATGGAGTTAATGATCTCGCTAGATGAAATGAAAACTGAGTAATTGGTTTGTTGTTGCTGCTTGGGAAATAGAAATATAAAAAAAACTCTTTAACAATTGCTTGAAAATATTTGCCAAAATGTCTAGCATATAATGAACATTAAACAATCCAAGCAATGATGATAGGTAGATGTAAGATATTCAACAGATGCACAATGCTTCAGCAATTAAAATTCAAAAGATACAAATATCTTGATCAACCATGAAATTTTTTTAAATCCAACCAGTTTAGGTCCTAGAACTATTTACCACTTTCAAATAGTTAATCCTCAAATATAGAAATTTAAGCACATTTCACTATAGAAAAATGACAAATATTAATACCACGAAGGTCCACCTTTCAAATTTTTAGCCTCAGCAAAAAAAACACTAAGAAGAAAATTTTAACTTGACACTTAACTTTTCCTTAGGTAAATTTCTTGATATTTTAAGCGAGGCTAAAAATTTAAATCGAAATGCTTTCTCTTTTTTTAAATGATTTTGAATCAAATGTGAAAAGAATTTTTATATTTTTTATTTTTTTAGATTTTTGTTACTTTGGTATCTTTTGAGCCTAAGTTTAAATCAAAAGACAAAACAAAATCGGATTAAAATAAAAGTGAAAACGAATTTGAAAATCTTATTTTAATTTTAAATGTTTTGTAAATTTTTTTATTTTTATTTATTTATTTTTTATTTTTTATTTTTTATTATATATAGATTTTAAACAAAATATATGTGTAAAACCTAACAAAAAAATGAAAATTGAAATCTATCCTAAAACCAAAATAAAAATCTATCTAAAAGAACTAACGTGAACAAAAAAATAAAAAATAAACAAGACCAAAAATATTTATGCTAACTCTACTAATACGCTCATGTTAAAAATTGAAATGGCTGTCGTTTGTTTATTGTGTGCAAGTGTGTGTGAGGGAGAGAATTCGACGGAATGGAGCAAGGGACGGAATAAAGGAGCGATGATGCGACAGAGGGAGCCAAGGAGTGACAGCGCAGGGCTCAACGGTGGCAAGAGGAAGACAGCAATGGAGCAACGAGGGTCGCGTGAGGAAAGAAGGGAGTTGCGAGTGCAAGGATTTGGCAGGGGTTTGGACGATGGCATAAGGACGGAAAACGCGAGGAAGCCGAGAGCTATGCGTGGGATGGCCAGTGGATGGGGTGCGATGAAGGCAGAGTTTCGATGGCGGAAAGGGAGAAATGCCTGAGTTAGGAGCGATGGCTGCGAGGTGGAGCAGTGCACGTGGATAGGGATAGCAGCAGCGTGAATGAGCCGCTGATTGAGGTTTGCATGGTGGCTGAGAATGCCAGAAAGATATGCGTGGAGGACGAGGGTTTGGATGGTCGCATTGAGGGATAAGGAGGCTCGGACCAGGTAGCACGCAAGAAAAGTTGAGGGCAAGGATCAGACGCTTGTAGGAAACCATGTTTGAAGGAGAAGAGCGGCAGCTACAGGATAGCACACAATTTGGGAAGGCTGCGTTTGAGGGTTTTTTATGGCAGCGCTGAGGAGATGAAGGCACTGCGGAGAAAACGTTTTGATGCAGAGGATGAAGGCTATGCTTAGGGCAGAACTGGAAGAACAGCGATGTAGCTGTGGGAGAGATGAGCGAGTGAGGGTTCCAGCTCTTACAAAAAAAAAAAATCGAAATTTTTTCAGAAAAATTGAAACCCCGGGTAGAAGACAAAAACTCAAAATGTTTTTAAAAAATTCCAGATTTAAAAAAATTTCAAACCCTCGAACCGTAGAAAGAATGCTCCTGCAACAGCTAGTTCTGAGCCCAGATCTTACCCTCCAGGGCCTAGATCTGGCTTCAAAATTAAACTTCACCTTCAGATCTGCAACCTGTGATGGCAAAAACAAAACGCCCAGAAATAATATATACAATGATGAACCTAAAAACCCCAAAAAAATAACCAGCTAAATAATTACAATAATCACACGCTAAAGACTCTAAGTAGCCAGATCTATCATTATGCCACATATTTTTTTAAAATTTTAAGATTTAAAGTGAGGTGCTTCAAAGAAAACCCTTCATGCATCAATCAATGGAAGTTCTAATGATAAACTCGGGATTCAATCAAGTTGGGCCCTTCAGAAAATGCTAATCGGGAGTTGGTTGGTCCAACTGAAAACTTCTCCAAATGCCCGATGATCTTAGAATCAAGAAATTTCCTGCACAACTCAAATCAACCATTAACGTAGAGAGAGAAAACGACAATAAAATTCAGATTAAATGGAGATACCTGCCATTATATTCAGAATTTAAACTACCGTTCAAAACCTAGTGATCCACCAAGATATCTATGATTAAATCACTCTTCTTAAATCTATCATCAATGGCTAAAAAAAATCTACGCATGAAAATAAAACATCTTATAGCGTTCCCATGAAGAGTAACACCAACAGAGATTAACCCCAAAGTCTTTCTTTATTGCACATGAAAAACAATTACAAGAGAGCTTTCACTTAGCACACGACTCTAAGATCGAATCATCTCAACTGAAAATTGACCTCCTATTTAAAGGCAAGTCTTCCAACGGCTAGTTCGAGTGATTTTTGTCAAAGTGATATCAACCGTTGATGAGGATTAAAATTTCTTTTAATCTCATCCGTCAAAATTTTAAATTATTGAGGAAATTCGAAATTATCAATTAAATGTATTTTAATTAATTCAAAAAATAAATTTTTTAATTAATTTCCTCAAATTTTTTACTTTGACTTAACCCTAGGGACCAAGGGCATAAAATTTAGCAAAATAATCAATTAACCTTAGTCCCTGGACCTTTTTAACATTTAATTTTTTAAAGGACCCTCAAATTTAGCCTTTGGAAAATTTAAATTTACTTAGGACCCAGGACTTATGAGGGGATAAATTATTTTTCTAACCCTCAAGACATTTTACATCATGATTTTTACATTTTTACATCTCAAGGGGGAAAACCCATTTGACTAAGACCCTCACAGATTACCCATTTCTGCGGCACAAATATAATCTAGCAGATCAAACAAATTTGTAATAAAATAACCTAACCAAATAGTTAGGATTATTCCCAAATCACTTTTACATAGCCTCAATCTAGCACACTAGGACTCCTCTAACAATCTCGTGACAAAATCCATTCCGGCTTTGGGGTAAGGCTGAAGGAAAACTCTACCGATCATGGATCAGTGAGACAAAAAACCTTCCGGAATGTAGATCATCATCAAAAAATTAAGTTTACCTAGACAATTACATACACGACACGGATCTGCTGAGATTATTTACAATTTACATATGCAAAAGGGTTTACATTGCACAATATAACATGATCACGCTGATGATGATAGTCGAACGGCACGGACACATTGATCAAGCGCTATTCCTTTTGCGAAAAAGGGGGTGTACTGCTATGGGTAGTTGACACGTAGTGGTCAACAGGGCCTCACCTCTTCTTATTTAAGCTCGCTGCCTCATTTTCCCCTTGGTGGTACCCAAACTCCACTAGCTCGATTTTTCCCTCCATTCTCTCTCTCTCTCTCTCCCAAGTGCGTACTCCTTCAAGGGGTGCGTATGCCTTGTGGGTGGCCCCCACACCAACCAAAAATTTAATTTTTCTCCTTCTCCTAAGTCAAACTGCCAAAATTGTATCAAAACTGGTGAGCCTCCTTAATACTTAGAAAATTGGGGATATTACAAAAAATTTGAACCGAAATAAGTTCAACATTAAATTTGATTAAATTCAATGTAATTCCATTAAATCTGTTTATGTTCAACATTGAAATTTGAATTGTCGTTCATTTCTTTGGCTCTGTTGCCATGATAACATACAAAGCACCCATTATTTTTCTGTTAGGGTGTCATATAAGACTTGCATCGTGCACATCATCAAGAGAGAGCTCCAAGCCCATTGCAATGGCTGTATTCCAAAAAGAGCTATGCCGAATGCAGGCAACGATGGCACTGAGGCCTCCTGTACTTGATCAAAATATAAAATCCGGATTCCTCCAAAACTTCAAATGGGTTCAGAATAATCAAGGATGATAATAGAAACAAAATCTGGCTCTACATCATGGAAATACAAGGGAAAGGTTTATTGTAAAGTGCATACACGCTGTGCAATGTGGTATTGGGTTCCCACTGTTGTTTGTATAAAATTGAAATGGGAAGCACAGATGGGCTCTACAATACGATAGATTCCAGGTCTACATTTTCCAAAGAGTCATCACATAATAAACACCCAATTATAACTTATAGTGACAACCTTACAAATTAATCTTATATTATTATAAATTAAATAATGAATATGAAAGTAATAGTTCAGTATTAATCTCCCTAAATCGGGTGACAGGGACAAGCCCCTGAATTGCATTGATATCCCAACATCGCCACCCACCATCTGTCAGACCTTCAATAAGACAACTGGCTCAATGTGTACTTCCATGAAGTTGCAGTGAAGTTCTGAAACAGTCTTCAAAGGTGAGAGATTCATTGTGGTATAATGAATGCAAATATGACGCGTATAAAGGCAGTTCATGGACCGAAGTATGATTTCATGGGAAGTGACTTCAGGACCAGCCATATCTTACAGCAGTCAATCAATCTAGGTTGGCCTCATTTCAGAATTATGGTGCACAAAACAGTCAAGCCACGGGTATGTTTCTATGTGCAATCGCTTTTTCTTGTTCTTTGTTGGCCGCCTTCTATCTGGGTTGGTATATCTGCTTTTTGCTGGTCTATTCCTGGTCTAGTTCTTTGATTTGGTTCCTCTCCTTTCTCCTGTTGCAAACCCTGATTTATCCTCCACGGTTTTCCCCTTCTTTTGCTTTGAACCATTGAGCCGAGGCCTCAATCTCTGGCTCATGCCCAGTACCTTTCAGCTCTCTTCCCTACTATCCCCTTCTCAATGGATCATGCCAGCTCTAGTAGACATAGATGCAGCCAACGCCACAATCCCCCTCTGAACAGGGCTCAGCTTAATGCAGATTCCTCTGCTCAGTCTTTTAATACACAGACTCTGCCAGAAAACAGGGCAGAGCTTGAACTAGCAGAGATAGAGGCTCTAGTTAAACACAGCTACACCACTGATGAAGAAACTGACGCTGAATTTGCGCCATGGATCCCGAATATGGACAAACACCCATACTAGAAACACCAAGTATTATCAGACCATTGACCTTTACTGGCAGATAAAACTATCATGGGCAAGGTTTTAGTGGAGAGAAATGAAGCTTACTATGAGACTTTACTCTGTTTGGATGCTCTTCAGTTCCAAATTCAACAAGTGAATCACCGAGTAGCTGCCATTGCCAGGAAGAGACCACTGTTAAAGGACGAAGGGACTGCTGAGGCAGCAGGCCATACCTCTGTTGAAGAGGAAACCACCCCCCTCCTTGATATGATCAGGGTTATTGCTTTTTTGGCTCTTTTATGCTGCATTACAGATAAAGTTCAATCTAGCTCAGGATATTAACTTAATTTCCCTTTTCGTCTCAGAATAGCCTCTCAGTGCCAATCTAGCTCAGGACTTTATGCAAGATGCATGATTTGACATCAATTGTACAACTTAGCCATGGTGAAAATGGATTTGGATATACAAGATCCGCAAAACAAATGACTATCCTCCAAAAATCTGTGTGAAAAGTATGCAAAAGCCATCCATTTATAGTCCAAACAGCTGGCACCAAGGGCAATTATCAATAAAGGTCCACATATAAAACGTACACAGAAAAATTACAGCTTGACCATTCAGGGCTGTAAGCCTACCACCCAATGTCCTTACCTCCCAGACTTCCTGCATACAATCTCCTTCATAAACTTTGATTAAGGTTAAATTTGCTTTACAATCTTCTTACAAATATTTTGGTAAAAGTGCATCTACTCAATATTTAGAACAGGATTAGACTGTCTAATGTGAATAATGGATTAATATAAATGCCATGACTCCTACCCCAAGGGGTCAGCTTAACTGGTTGTCACAAATGTTGTCGGGCTTTTAGCCAGATCAATGCCAACAGGTGCCCAGTTCAAATTCCACGGGATGACACAGTGTCACGGACAAATCTACATGAACGCATTTACTAGGGATAACATCTACGAATGTTATGACCTTCAAAATACACAAATATCATGATATTGGCTGCCCAGAACAAACAAAGAGTACCTAAGAACTTGAATGGATTGTGACAAGAACATAGCTTAGTCTATGGGATAAGTGTCAACGGTGGCTCCAACGTCATTGGTGAGGATACACTCAGAGGCAGGATAGGACAGATGACTGCCATTAAGTGACTACATTTACCGCAATAAGTGTTATGACCTGATACTCTGCATTAAAAATCATCAACCATTACTAGATATTACATTAACAAATGAGATTGTTATTATGATAAGAGTTAGGTGGATGGGTTTAAAAGCCATTGTTACTGAGTTGCATAAATGTATGAATAATCAGTACTATTAACAAAATCATTCCTTACAGTCCCTCTGTGCTGTGTATTGATGCGATGATTATTATCAACAAGATGGCAATAATTTTGTTAATTCTGCTTTAGACCAACCTACACTCCCTCATACATCAGCATGCATATCACACATCTTTATATAGTTACCATCACACTCTAACAATGATAATTTGGATAGATTAGTTTGAGACCTTTATAATGAGAAACCAACTGATATCAATATAACAGAATACTGACTCTTAACAGAAAATCCTAGTAATATGTACCTTTGAACCTTCCATCATCAAAACCCAGTGAGCTTCCTGCATACGTCCCATAGCATTTCTTCCCCCTCTGTACTCTTCCAAAACAGCTCCTCTCTCTTTCTCCAGATCCTCCTCTGAGACACGAATCTTTCCAATGCATACAAACATTAGGGGCAGAAAAATGCCAACAAAAGCTAAAGTACAAAAATATCACTGCCATTAAAATCTGAAGCAAAAACCAACTGGTAACTAGCATTCCTACCTCTGAGCTGAACTCTGATAAGATAGATATCGCCTGAGACAGAAGCTCAGGTTTATCAATAGGGACAAGTAACTCATATATTGTCTCATCAGCTGATGTTGAAGCATTCTGGCAAGCACCAAATTCTGCTCCAACACTCTCCAAAAATTTGATGATGTCATGATTTGTATATTTCCTGGTTGCACTGAATGCAAGATGTTCAACTATATGAGCAACCCCTCTTTCCTCCTCCTCCTCCAAAACTGATCTGCCCCAAAGGCAATGATTTTTATCAGTAAATTCATGCATGTATGTGTTCAGTAGTCAGACATAGCAAACCACAGGCGTAAGTAGTGGCAACTGCAGCATGTATGGATCAAGATCTATAAAGCTTTAAATCACACACAACCAAAATATCAGAACATAATATGCAACAAGATTGGCATTGCCATGGGTTTGGGTTTGACATTGGTACATAGGGCATCTAAAAATAACTACAACTGAAGAAACAATAAAATATTAATGTGAACAAAAGTAGCTGAATTGAACTCAAAACTATAACCAATAACAATAGCAGTAAAAGGAATTCCCAGGGTAGCTCAAATACCTAGGTTATGTGACTCTGCATTAATGGCAAGCTGTCAGAGGTGATTCCACCTCAACAATCCATCAGGTAAAATTCCGCTCTAGATCCATATTTATACATCATTGCACCATTTAATATTAGTGCCACAGACCCATTACACTGATTTAACCACTAACAATGACCCTTACATTAATTGTTGACGATGACTTAACCAATCAATAAATGAGCACTGCCTTCCACATAAAAAGTGTATGGCAACATGATTTGGGTGACGTGGGAAGGGCAAGGGTAAATAAAAATTCCATTCTTCTTGATATAAGAAAATTATGTTATTCATATCATACGAGGTAATGATACTCTACATGGAAGCCAAGAAATGAAAACATATGTTGAATGAGGACAATATGTGGATTTTTATGCATAGATTTATACACTTGTCATACCAATGATTCATAGGACAAGAATCAATAGGGTGAATTAACGTGGTGCAATGGATGGAATCTATCATAAGATTCAAGTGTAACTTCCTATGTTGCATGATTTTGCAGAATGTGGGAACATGGAGACAAGTGTCCAAAACAGCTAGAAATTTTTCCCAAATTTACAGCAAACATCAAGTTGGGAGCAACAATATTATATACTAAAAAATTATTCTAGACTACAATGTATCCAGACAATGATACATCCAGGCTACAGAACAACAGTGGATGGTGTGCTGATATATATTATTGTTCAATTTCTCAGCTACTTGAAAGTACAACTTACCAATGTTCATATTAAGTTCTTGGTGCACAAACACACCACACACATATATGGCTAAACTAAGAACTGTGAACTGTAATACAATGTCAATACTGGAATTTCTACCTCCTACCAATGCCTAAATGTAGTATTTATTTCAAACAAAATGCAGTCCATTCCTGAACTGTTTTGCATCCTAGCAATGCCTCAGATTTTAGTATAAAATTTTATTTCAATCAAATTGGAAGCCAAGATGGGATAGCTCTGCCTCCTCCTGTCTGCTGGAATTGCTATATAGTATATCTTATTGTACATTAGACTTTACTACTTGAATATATTCAGTTGTTCAACAACTTACAAGTAACAAAACTCACCCACTGGTCTCTATAACTAAAGCCTCGAAAAAAAACTTCAAACATGTCATGTCATAAGCTATTCCTAATTTCCTATTAGGTTTTAGCAAACCTCATAGGAAATTATATTAAAACCACACAGCAAAATTTAGGAAACCACGGAGGAGAACGTACAACACTACATGAAATCACACAGCAGAATTTAATGAACAAGCATACCTGGAAATGCTAATGTCAGAAAATGACAAACATGCTCACGACTTCTCACACTTCTGCTCAGAACGCTGAGATGACTGTTACCCACCAAAAAGTGTGTAATCCCATAGGAGAAAAAAATTTCTCAGTCTTTGGACGGTCAACCAGCCAGCAGCCCTACATTGCTCAGTACATGATGATATGCCATAATCCTTTGTCATTTACAATGGTAAGACACCTATCACCATCTGGAATTCCTCTTGAAGGAAGGTGGGTCACCATTCAGCAGGTATTTTAACCATCTTGCAATCATGCATTTTTACTTAATGTTTAAGCATTCTAACATGGATTAAGGGGTGATCTCGATGATCAACAGATCTTGACTGTAAACCTATTCTCTCACTTTACCAAGGAGGTTAGTTTTTGACCTTAGTTCAATGGACCTCCTCCAAGGCTTATACGAGGGGCACTACTTGGGAGTGTTAAGATATTCCGACACATAGGAAATAGTTAAGTATAACTTAGTCTAGTGTAGAGTTAGGTAAAGTGTGTTTCTTTACTATGTACATTTGTAACTTACAATCCGACGGTCACGATATGTTCTAGACATGAAGTGATCTGACGGTTCATTTTCTCCTCAGTATTACCGACACTTGATCCATGGCTTAACACCCAATTGGTCCATGATCTCTATTTAAAGAGCATGGAGGGTCATTTGTAGGGTGACCGTTCATGAGAGAAGCTTATGTAAATTTTCTTTCTTTTTATTAATAAATTGCCTAAACTGATCGCGTTGGCTCAGGCCGTGGACAGTTTCCCTCTTTGATGGTTTTAACCACGTCAAGAATATTGGTGTATTGATCTGTGATCTATTTGTAAGCGGTGTCCTTTGGTGTTCTATCTGGGGAACTTACCTTGTAAATTCCTAAATGGTATCGGAGCTATTTGAGGGTCGTATCCATTGGTGATCCAAATTGGAAGCCGGTACAACTACATCCGACTGTCGTTTCCTAGATCTATTGTTTTTGACCGCTATCTGATCGAAAGGACTGCTTTATTGTGTTAGGAGCATTTGTTCCAGTGAGGAACCCCTTTGGTTTCACGCGAAAAGGTTTCCAGTAGCCCTATCTACGTCATTTTTAAGCTCTGTTGGTATACAGTTTTTATTTGCAGTTTTAGCTATTTATCTCTCTTGTTATTTCAGTTTATTTATCTCTCTGTTTTTTATCACTGGATCTATACCTTTCATTCCTATGTCTGCTCTTTGCCCCGCGACTCTGTGCGATCTAGACAAATCAGAAATAGAAAGGAAGGATTTTTCTAATGCGTATGCTCTTTTCCGCCGCGCCTAAGTGTGATCTCGGAAAATCAGAAACATTGAGGAAAATATTTAGTTTCTGGCAAAAGCTAACTTCAAGCCATAAGGTTTGTTTTTTTTTGTATGTCCGTGTTGAGTTGTGTGGTTTTTTGTTTTGTAGGCAAAAATATCTTTTTCAAGTAAGCACGCACCCCAAAGCTTCAGTGACTAAAAAAATAAAAATAAAAACCCTTCCTCTTTTCCAAAAATTACTAACCTTTTAAACTAGCTTACTTGGTCCAAAGTTACTTTATGAGAATAGAGGTCTTGAGTTAAAATATTTCTTTTTATTAAGTTACTCTTTCAAAAAGTACATGTAACTTATGTTTTAAAGTTACTTTATGTAAAAGTGTTCTCACCCATTATAAAAAGTGAGTCACTTATAATTATAAAGTCTCTTTATCTTTTTATTAAGTTACAATTTAGTGGGTAGCTCATAAAGTACCATTTGTAAAAGTGATTTTCACTTATTTATAGAAGTGGGTCACAATTTTTTTTAAAGTGAGCTAATTAGATTAAATTTGGAAGGGGGGGGGGGGGGTTAAATATAACATTATCATTCATTTCCGCACATTCAAGCACTTCACCGGCATCTTTAACAACTTTTTTTCAAAAAGTCATAACTTCTTCATCCGGAAGCCGTTTTCAGAACCGTTTTTTTAATCAGCCTAATTTTTCGAGATCTTTCCATTGGAACATTTAATTTCAGCATCTACAGCTTCAGTTTCTGTTAAAATGGAAATTCCATGCCAAGTTATTCTTGACAGCACCAACTACCTCCAATGGTGGTCCTACATTGTGGATTTACTTAGAAGTAAAGGTCTTTACAGAATAGTCTCAACTTTCAAGCCAAGCAACTAAACCTAAAAATGAAGATAAGGCAGCCAAATGGGAAAATAGGCAAGATCAAGCACGTGGGTTGATAGGGGTGTCTATTTCTCCAGACCTTAGATTTCATATCGTAGAACTTGATACCCTTAATGAAGCAATGAAACAGCTCACTAAAGTTTTTGGAATTAAAATGAAATTAGAGCCCATCAACTCGAAAATGAGTTGCTTACGTTGGACCCCAATAATTTTTCTTCCATTGAAGATTTTTTGTCCAAGTTCAAAACCCTTAGACTTCTCTTGGAAGGTGTTAAGGTTAAGAAAGAAGATGGTAGTCTTATTCCATTCTTACTAAGTTGGGACCAGTCTACTCTGTGTTTGTTTCCACTTTCCATTCTACTAGAAAAACCTTTATTGCTCAAGGACAAAACTACAAGTTCCCCTCTTTTGATGCCTTTTGTGATTCTTTAATAAGAGAACAAGAAAAACTCTTACACCTTGTTCTTCTTGATCTTGGAAACTCTTCTAAGAAAACCTTAGCCGCCCAACATCAACCAAATTCAAATAATCCTAAGAAGCAATATCCTAAAAAAATGGTCTTAAACCAAACAAAGGTCCTAAGCAATTCCAGTATCAAAATGAAAAATCATTTCAACAAAAAGGCAAATAAAAACAAAGGAAAGAAAACTAATAGACATTGCAACTTTTGTAATCGAGATGGCCACTTAGAATCCAAATGCTTTAAGAAGATGGAAGCCTTGGAAGCAGCCATAAAGAAGCATAACATCCATTTGCAGCACTCATCAACTTCAACTTCATCTTCAGGAATAACACTTTCTGCATGTGGTTGTCAAGCACCTTGGTCTGGTTATGCACTAAATGTATCTTCTTCTTCTCATTGTCATGAGTGGCTCATTGATTCTGGAGCTTCTTATCACATGGCCAAAAACAAAGCCATGTTTTCTTCTTTAAATGATTGTAACACCAAAAACATATATGTTGGTGATGATAGATCTCTTAGTGTTGTAGGGACTGGAACTATTCATCTAGACAATGGTCAATTTAATGATGTACTATGTGTTCCAACCTTATCTTGCAACCTTCTATCTATATATCAGATAACTCATTCAGGTGAAGGTAAAATCATTGAATTTTCACCTCATGATGTTGTAATTAAGGACCTAAGAGATCTTTAGACAGATTTTAGCTACTGGAATTGCTGATGATTCTACAAAGTTGTATAAGTTTAACAACTTTGGGACATCCACACTTCCCTCGATATTTGTTGCTCATAATGATGAAGTGAGCAAACTTTGGCATGAGCGATTTGGTCACTTAAACTATCGCTCCCTTCAAAATCTATGTAAAGAAAATATGGTGATAGGTCTTCCTATGGTATCTTGCAGAGATGGTGTTTGTTCCGGATGTGTACTCGGAAAACATCATCGGGATAGTTTTGAAAAACGTGCCTCTTGGCACGCCTCAGCCCCTTTACAGCTTGTGCGTAGTGATTTATTTGGTCCACTTCCAATTTTTTCATTCTCTGGCTACAAGTATTTCTTAACTTTCATTGATGATTTCTCCAGACGCACCTGGGTATACTTCTTAAAACTCAAGAGTGAAGTCATTAACATGTTCTTAGCCTTTAAGGCCTTTGTTGAGAAACAATCTGGACATCAAATTCTTAAGCTAAGATCTGATAATGGCGGAGAATATGTTAACAACAAATTCATCAACTTTTGCACTGAACATGGAATTCAAATGCAACATACTGTTCCATATACTCCACAACAAAATGGTGTAGCCAAAAGGAAGAATCTCACCTTAAAAGAAATGGCTAATTGTACGCTTCAATCTAAAGGACTTAGTCTTAATTTTTGGGTAGAAGCAATTAACAGTGCTAATTACATAGTAAATCGCACTCCTACTAAGGTTTTAAAGAATATCACTCCAGAAGAAGCATGGAGTTCAATTAAACCCGATGTAAGTCACTTTCGTGGTTTTGGAAGTGAAGCATGAGCCCATATTCCAGATGAGAAACATAAAGCTTTAGAACCTAAGAGTGAAAAATGTATTTTTGTTGGATATTCTAAAGATGTCAAAGGAAATAAATTTATTCCACTTAAGTCCAAAAATGTTATCATTAGAAGAGATGTAAAGTTTGTTGAAAATATATCGGCCTCCGAGCCTAGTTCGACAGATGTGCCACCTCTCTCTATCCCTTCTACTTCTGAAAATATTTATTCTTCAAATGATCACAGTGAGGATGACAATCCTCTCCCACCTTCTCACGATCCTCTTTCAGCTCCTCAGCTTCCAAAATGGGTCTGTGCTACTCGGGATGCAGCAGGTGCTCTTGCATATGATCGTACAGATCAACGACATACACGTTCTCAGTTTGATAGAGCCTCTTTTTTACTGGATCAAGCTTCAGCGAATTATGATCCTGACACCTTTGCAGAAGCTTCAGGCCATCCAGATTGGGACGCAGCTATGAATGAAGAATATCGTTCATTATTGGCAAATGATACATGGGATCTTGTTCTCTTCCAAGGGAAGAAAACTTGTTAGATGTAATGGTTTACAGAACCAAGTTTGGACCAGATGGAATAGTTGATAAACATAAAGCTCGTCTTGTTGCTAAGGGTAGTTTTCACAAGTTGAAGGCATTGACTATACTGAAACCTTCTCCCCTGTTGCCAAAATGAACTCTATCCGCCTTGTTCTTTCTCTTGCTGCCTCTTTCAAATGGGAAGTCCATCAGATGGATGTTAAATCTACCTTCTTGCATGGGGACTTGCATGAAGAAATCTATATGGAACAACCTACCGGATTTATACAAACAGACTCCAGCTTTGTATGTCGGCTTAAGAAATCCCTGTATGGTCTCAAGCAAGCCCCTTGGGCTTGGTATGCCAAAATGGATAGCTTTCTTTTAGATACTGGCTTTTCTAGGTGTCATTCTGACAATAGTCTCTACACCAAGAAAGTGGGTAAGTATCTTATCATTCATATTCTTTATGTTGATGATCTTATGTGATCCCAACCTTATAAACCAAGTGAAGTCTAGCCTTAAAAAGCAGTTTGAAATGACAGACTTAGGGCACTTGCATTATTTTCTTGGTCTTCAAGTCTTGCAATCCAAGGAAGGCATTTCCCTTTCCCAGTCCAAGTATGCATGTGATCTTCTACGCCACTTCCACATGGAAGACTGTAAGCCAGCCCCTTCTCCCTTTCAGTCTGGTGCCAAACTTTCAGTCTCTTGTACTTCCCCTGAAGTTGATGCTACCTTATACCGTCAGCTTGTACAATGCCGCTTAAGAAAAGACACATTTTGACCCTGCAACTTGAAGATCAAACACAGAACCTGCTTCAATAGATGTATCATCCTTGTTTAATAAAACAGGTATATGCCAGCAACACCAAACAGATCGATTTAAAGCAATCCTTGAACAGTTTGAGAGAAATTTGCTTGATTAAGGGAAGTTGCAGTAGTAAGGGTTTTTGAGTATAAAGCTTATAATTCAGGAAGATGAGATTGTTCCAGGAGTTTAGCGACAGAACAATAATATATGCCAGTTATACCTTGTAATGATACTAATACATCGGATATGACAGAGAACTATTATGTCAATAACAATGATCTGTGTGCAGTAGAAACAGAAATTCCTTATGACAGTGACTTGTAGATGTTATAGTGACCCTAATGCAATGATGATAGCATAGCAGTTAACCTTGTTCACTTGAAGATACCCCTCTTGATTAGCTGTGAACTGAAATAGCATGTCGAAGGATTATTATTCAAGCAGCATTGTTTTATAACTGATGCAAACAAGGTTAACTAGAGATCAAAGTCTTGAAGCAGTGAGTGGATGCAGATGTGTTATGTAGCAGAGCAGCAATGAAGATTTCTTCAAATATCACAGCAAATCATATTCTATTGTGACACTGAGACTGGGCATAATTTTTAATTTTGATAGAAGTTTAGTTATGGCAGTACTTCAGTGATGTAGCACAACAGTGGTACTTGATGTATCAGTCATAGATATGTGGCAGTTGATGAAGGATTTAAGGCAGAATTCTTATTAAACCAGTGACAACAGTGTTGTTCCTGTTCCAACAGTATCATTTCTGTGTCAGAAGAGCTATCCTGTTCCTGTGACAAAAGTTGTTTGACTTACAGAGATATTATTGTTGTTATGACGTATGAGCATGTTGAGGGTATCTTCAGATACAGTATGAGAGCAGCAGCAGTGGAATCACCAGCCGCAGTAAGTATGAACAGATGAGGCAGAAAAAGAAACAACAGTGACAGTGGACAATGGAGAAGTGGCAGCAGTAGCAGCAGATGAATGGAAAGTGATAGTAGCGCAGTGGGCAGCAAGGGACAGATTGGACAGCAGTGACTGTAAGGGGCAACAGCGGATGATGGCATCAGAGGGCAGCAGAAGCAGCAGTAGAAGCAGTGATAGTAGTTGGTTGTTGTGGTAGCAGTGGGTTGACTTCTCGATTCTAAAGGAGCCCGAAGACTCCTGCAGACTTAGTCTGCATATCTCCAGACTTGGGAGTCTTGTATTTCCTTCCAACACAGATGGTAAATTATGTAGGTAATCATACATGTAACAAAGTTTTCCTGGACAACATATTTATGGTGTTCTGTCTTTCATGTGACGTGATTTCTTGGGATTCATGTTTATTGCTCTGAATAAATGTTTAAATAAACTAACCAATTGTTATATCAGGGAAATACTGATTCACCCGCACCCCCAAGAGAAATAAAATGATGAAGAGAAGAAAGAATAGACTCCGAAATCGGACTTCTCCTTTTTGCTCAGAATTGCTCTCCATTGGTCTCCAAATGAGGTGTCTTGACTCTTAACATCTTATGTATACATGTCCAGGGGGTGTGACAACCCAAGGGACACATCCCTTCACTGGCTGGCCGACTTGACTTTTCCAAAATAATAATTTGCATAATGCATCTAGGACAGACTTGAAGACCCTTTAGCCATGCGAGAATACCTCCCGATGCTACACAAAATCAACACTCCCTCTTAGCGAGGGACGTATTCTCCTTATTAGCTGAAAACAAATTTCTCCTTAGCTAAAATTTCTCCTCCACTAGAAAAGTTCATGAGCTTGCAATGTTGATGTAGTGTCTCCTCACATGCACGTCTATAGGTATAGATCACTCCATCCCATAGCAGGGAATGTGAGTATCTTTGGCCATTTACCTCTAGCCAAATTAGCATGGCTCCATGGGTAAACGTATCAATCTCCCCTGGTCAAATCAGCATGGCTTGTTAGGAGAAGGTCTACCCCTAGGCCATTCACCCCTAGCAAAATCAGCATAGCTTCTTAGGTGAATGTATCATTCTTCCCTAGTCAAATCAACATGACCCTATGGATGTCAAATCAACATGGCTCCAATGGAAGAATGTCTTGCCCTATGTTGCAGTTGCCCTAGGCAATTCACCCCTAGCCAAATCAGCATGACACAATAGGTGAATATTGTTGGAACCCCATTGAAAAATTGGAATTTATGATCTTGATAATTACTTGTGAACATGTTATTGTTCCTTTTGGTCTTACTTTATTCCATCAAGTAATTATACTTTAGCAATCATTCAAGTACAAGATAAATAGTGCACAAAAGACAAGAGACACCAGAAATTAGGCCAGAGGCCAGGGCAAAAACCCACAAGGGGAAAACCCAACAAACCTTTCCTTATAGAATATTTGTCAACAAGAGAAATCCAAGTCACATCTAATCACATTTTTTCAAGTGCCAAGTCAACCCTCCACTGGTCAATAGTTGTCACAAGTTTGTCCATAGAAACTTTGCAACAAGATTACAAAACATCCTCCAAGTCTACTTTAGAACTCGTATTATGTCACCGGGATTAGCTTTGGGGTTACCTCATATATATACCTCCGGATCTCGGCCATTTACCTTAGGAATATGTGCTTCAAGGTCTTGCTTAACCATAGAAGAATAAGCTCCAAATAAACAGAAGATAAGCGTCTACAATAACTCCCATACCACAAAAGATAGGTCCCTCAGATAGATTCGAATTTTGTCCTCAACAGAAGAGATGCAAGGTCACAGAAAACTCGCATATCTCATAAGTATAGTACCACAAGAAACTCGGATATCTCATAAGTATAACACCACAGGAAACTCGCATATTTCAGAAGTATATTGCCACTGGAAACTCACATATATTCCTCAAACCTTTGTGTATATTAGCCTCAGAAATCTCGCAACTTTTACCTCAAGATCCACGAACTTCTGCCTCATATCAATCATCCAAATTATGTTTGATGGAGACGAATTGACTCTATTTATAGTTGATTGTTCATGTGAAGGGACACATCTCTTGGGCAGACCAACTTGTTCCTCAGGAAGGTTGGCTCGGTCAACTTAGGAACACAAATATACAATAAAAGTTCAAATTTTCTTTACTTTTCAATGTCCAAATGGGGCATGATAAAATCATTTTCTTTTTGTTTTGAATAAATTCTTTTTTACTTCTTTACAAAAACAGAATTATGAAGACCGAACCTAGTTACAATTCCAACACTCCCTCTTAACTAGGGAGGTATTCATAATGATTCATCAGGATATTCTCAAGTTGAAATACTTCTATAAGAAAGGATCCAAAGTGATAAGCATCATTGATGATAACATCATCATAACCAGCATTGTCAAATTACCAAGGCCTTAACAAGTAAGCTATATCTCTCCACTAGATCAGAGCACAATGCTGGGAGGCATTCAATAAGACACCACACTGTCTCTCCAAGGCACATACTCCACCTAGGTTCACCAAAGTATGTCCTCCACAAGACCATTTCCTACTTGTCATAAAGAAATGTCAATCCATCAAACCATTCTTTAACCAAGTCCATGTACTTGACTTAGGGTGTTAATCCTAATCATCCATAGTACATGACTCGAGAATGTCTATCCAAGTTGCTTATCCAATCCACCATTCTCCCTATCTTTGTCCATATATTTGACTTACAGTTGTTAGTCCTAGTCATAGTACATGACACAAGGAGAACTAGGTGTCCAACCTCACTCCCTCTCTGTCGAAAAGTGTAACTAGGTTCGGTCTTCATAATGACATATGTAATTATGATTTTATGTAATTGAGGTAAATAAGAAATAAAAGTATTTTTGTAATGCTTGACTCATGGCCTTCGTGATCAAGGAATTTTATTTTAGTTAAGGCTCTCATGGGTTTTGTGAGCGTTTAGGGTTGGTCATTAAGTCATAAAGTCTAGGAAGTCATTGTCATGTATTGAAGACATGTTACACATTGTAAAAAGTTATTTTGATTATGTCAATTACCCTCCAAGGCCTTGTCACAAGCCCTCCCTCATGTCGACCTTTGAAAGAGATAAAGATGTTTCCAGAATGACAAGTCACCCTACCCCATGGCTCAAGTCAGCTTACTTTTGATGGGCAAACCACTATATATAGGGCAGCTTACTTTTGAAAAGCAAGTTGAAGTATTTTGGGTCTGTTTAGGGCAAATACCTTCACACATGAGACGAAAAGGAGTGCCACTTGCTGCAGAAAAGGTCAAAGTCTTCACTGTTGTAATAGAAGTCGAATCAAGAAGAAAACAAGTTAGTTCATCAAGTCGAGTTAAAGGAGAAATTCATTCAGTCCAAGCGAAGGAGATTAAGGGGTCACTTCACCATATATCTTTCACACATGTTGCAGCTAGGGTTTATAAGGAGGTCAAAAAAGTTGCAAGTCTCATCTAAGAAGTCAAGATTTAAAGGATAGCCAAGAAGGAGGGAGAAGTCAGCAATTTGACTATCGTTGACTAAAGAAAGAGGAGGAAGCCTTGTGACTTGGTCTTGGAAAGGTTAATAGGTCAAGGGTCTTGATTTTGGTATTCATCAATTGAAGTTTCTATAAGAAGAAGAATTCGTTTGGGTTTTCCTTTCAAGTTGGAGAGGTTTTGGCCCTGGCTGATCGCCTACATTTTGTGTCTCTTGTCTCTTTTTATTATTTATGCTATGGTAGTTGTTTGATGAAGAAGAACACAAATAATCTAAGTAAAGAAAAGATCATAATCTAAAGAAGTAAAAAGCATTCACAAGCAGTTACCATTGTTAGAGAAATCTCCTAATTACTATGCCCTAGATTTCTCAACACTCTCAACCTAGGAAGAGAAATCCACAAGCCCAAGCTTGTCTTGGAAGTAATTATACTTCCCTCACATCAGTTATTTGTTCAACCGTGGAGATTTCTTGTAACTTCTCAGCTCCTATATGCATCACATCTCGAATCATAATGTGCTTTGGCCTTTCATGAGAAACCAGGTTTTCTATCAATCTTCATACAACTTATTGCAAGGTATCACAATCGAATCTAGCATGCCATCAAACGGTTCATTAAACATATTTCGAAGCCAAACTTATTTACAAATTACAACTAACTGCACAGACTATCATATATTCTTACTCTACAGTGCTCAGTATAACATAATCCTACTTCATGGTCTTCCAAAAAACCATACCAAATCCCAAGGGGAGACAACAACCAGTAGTACTTCTTTCATCGTCAACATTGCCATCCTTAAGTCTCAAGTAGTAGTGTATCAATCTGAGATTCTTGATGTCCAGTTCTACTCTTGTCTCCCTCTAAAGGCAACATCTTTTCCTTTGACTCAAGAGTCCTATCGTCGAAAAACAATCAATCAATCAATCTCTAGCTTTGAGGTCTTCTTTAATCATGAGGTACTCTCAAAATCCATTGGTAATTCTTCCAACTCAGACAAACGCCTTATCATGATCCCCTCCCTCTTACTGGGAGAACCTTCTTACTTTCATGTTGTCATCTAGTACATGATAGATCTTGACTCTTCTTGGATAAGGGATACTTCCTGCTCCTGCATTCTAGACTTCGAAAGTCCTCTTGCTTTGCTACATTCTTCCATTTCCTTCATCTACTACCAAGAACTAGGCAGGCCATGGGAGAACAAATACAATTTAAGCAAAGTACATAGACAAGAGACTATCAAAGATAAAGACAACAGTAACAGTAGTAAATTAGTAATCAAAGAGAGGATATATTGAGTACTTATCTTTTGAGAAGAGAAACAGCTCCCTCTTAATCGTGTACCATCCTTGTCCTCTCATCAGTATGATGTCAATTTTGTCATTCCTAAGAGCTAGGGTTCCTTCTTTCAGTGGAAACAATTAGTCGTAGGGTTTTCTTAGTTCAAACTCCTTCTAGGGTTTACAAACCCTAGATGCTTCAATAACCAAAAATATACAAGACCTGCCATCTTTCAGATTTGCACATTCTACAAGTGTTAGCTGCAAACCCTAGAATTGTCAATTACATGCCTTTTATTCTGGAGATGGATTTCATCGATATTTTGTTACAGATTGCCTAACTTTTGATTGTACCACAGAAACTTATGCTTCAAGTGCAAGGAAACGGGTCCAAGCATCTACCATATTGATTGTGCCTTTGTCCTTGGGAGAGACGACGTGATCTCTTCTACAATGTAACTTTACAAACCCTTTTACTTCATGTCATTTCATAGTCTTCTAACATTACAGATCTCAGAGATCAGCTTCTGATGATCTTAGAAGTCATTGACTTCAAGAGAACTTTGAAATGGACTTATATTATAGATATGTACGAGATTACTATCCTATCTCCTGAGATATAAGAACAAAGGATTATACGTACCTCTTGTATTGCAGAGAATGAGAGGGTAATACTTCAACCTTGCTTGTCCTCCTTTTCCTATTTTTGAGTATGGTACCAAAACACTATTTCTTCATGCTACCTTGCCTTGGCCAGCTGTCAAAATACTTTACAAACTACTTGTCCAGGTCTGTGGTCATGTCTCCCACCTGTAGCAGCCCTTTATCCCTTCCTCAAGAACCTGTCTCCTCTCCACATCCATCTGAGGCTAATTGAGCCTCAAAATCCACACCCATAACAGGCTTCTCGGCCTACTGTACCAGCAAGCTTATGCTTTAGCCCTTCTCCTATTATGACAGACCTTCAGCCCCTTGTCTTGGCTAATGCAATTCAGGTGCCACAAAGATTTTCAACATCAATTTCAAAGATACAGACCTTGTGCTTGTCACAGAGAGAATAGGCTCAGACTATCAATTCAGATCCTCAAAGAGTAAGGCTTGTATTTCTTCTCCACAGCTCAGACTTCGGATCCCTTTCACAGTCCTCAAATGTATGCTTTAGATCTTGCAATAGTGCTCAGAATTTTGGACCAGACTTGGATCACCTCACAGAAGTAATTTGGAATTCAAACTGCTCTTCAAGTGTAGGAGGACTGCTACTGTTCTTGTAGCATGTCGGTAAAAATGAATATCATTGTGATGATACCCTTCCATTTTAGACCAATGTCACATGGTTCGGGTTCAAGATCAGGTTCGGCAATGATTAGGTTTGGTTTGAGTTCAAATTTTTTGATGAGGTTCGTCTATATATGAAGTATAAAACTTCTGGATAACAGAAATATATATATAGAAATAATTTATTAATAAAAGAATAGACAGATGATGATGATTTACATTGGGTTGCCTGGCTTATATACCGCCATGGCACCCTTTGGGAAAGGGCATGATCTTATGATCGTGCCCTTTCGTCTAACTAAACCTAAGTTAACTAATTTTTTACATAACATTGCCTTCCTCTCGAAAGAATGCTTTGTCCTCAAAGCATAAGTAACGACGGATGTTGTTAAAGAATGATTCATTCTCCCAGAAAACGTCTTCTTCGAGTAAGCCCTTCCACTTGATCAGATATTCTAAGATGATCAAGGTCTCACATTTTAAAAGGTCTTGGATTAATCTCTCAAGTTTCGTTTTTTTGTGATGTGGATATCGGTATGGCTTGATGTTGGCAGGGTCTGATCTTGCCTTGACTTCTATTGTATGCTCAATTTCCCTATTAGGCTGCATCTTCATAGGTAGGTCTTGAAATACCTTTTCATGCTTCCGAATCAGATCGTTTCCATCGAATTTAGGCATCTCGACTTTTGCCCGTTGCTGGCATGTTGCTACTGGTTGAGCGAAAAAAGGGTGTTGATTGGTAAAGTTATTCCAGAGTTGCTTGTTTGTAAAGGCTGTGTTACTTGCTTCTTGGTGGGGTATCGCTGATTTTTTTGGGGTTTCAATTTTGTCATGAGAGTCTGTGGACTTAGTTGAATCTGACGAGATGTTTTCTTGATTCTCTTCACCTTCTTTTAGTAGTTGTTCGGGTGTACAATTCGACCTTTTACACAGACTTTTCAGCATTGTTAAGACGTCTCTGATCCCTGCTTCTGTCTGGGCATGGTAATTTTCCATCTTTATTTCTATTCGATTCGTCGTATCTTGAAGATTTTTTATTTTGTCTCCTTGCTCCCCAAGCTTGCTCTCGACTTCATTTAATCTTTCACTGACCTCGTCGTGGTTGTTATTTATTTTTTGTTCTGCATCCAACAATCTTTTCTGAAAATCCACCATTGTCATTGTCGACATTGAGCGGGTTTGCGGGGATGTGTATTTACTTGCCAGCTAAAATATTTTTCCTCCCTCTTATTTTTTTTTTTTAGCTAAAAAATTTTAATTACATATAAATTTTAATTAATTAAAATAAATTTACTTAATTAAATTATTATAATTATTTAATAATTATATAATAATTAAACATAAAGTTATGAAATATATATATATATATATATAACATATGTGAATTAATAATATAACTATTATAATTACGTATATATAAATAATTATTATATTAATATATGTTTATAATATATAATATTTAGTATAAATATATGTTCATAAAAATATATATATGTATATAATATTATGTTATTTTATTATATATATATATATTATATATATTATAATATATTATATCATATATATTGAAATGGAACGGCACAACGAATTTAAATGAAACGACACGCAGAGAGTCAACGGTCGTGTTGATTGGCAGCAACCGTGGGCAGATTATACCTTCGATTTTACCGTAATACCCACGTATCAGTTACTCCAACGTCCTCGCGCTACTTAACCACGCTACCTGTGCCACGAATCAGTGCCGCTACGCAGATAAACCCCCGAGCGTAGGAGATCTGTGTGATCCGTGTGACTGTGTAGTACGTAGGTTGGAAGAGGGGCTGAGGCCGGGCAAAAATGATTGTCTGCTGGAGGAACTCATGAGGAAGGTTGATGCAGAAACGAAGATGGTCGAGCAGCGAATAGTGGAACACCGAAATTTGTTGCTTCTGCGCAGACAAAAGACAGGATTTTCCTGAACCGTATCTCGAAAAGCCCATGCAGTCGGACAGATGGCAGAGCAAGCAGGGGCAACGAAGTTTAGTCGAACCAGCGGGATAGCAGTAGGGAGTCGGGGTACAAAAATATTGAATTGGGTCGGCAGGCAGTGAAACAACGCGGCTTGGACAGGGGTGTGTTTGACAATGGAGTGAGACAATGCGGCTTGGACGGACGTGTGTTGATAGCGGGGTGAGACAGCGGGTTTTTGGTACGGATAATTGACAGGAGGATGGGGGACTGTGGGCAGCGGACGGACGGGCAACTCTACACCGAGAATGAACCGCTCTGATACCAGATGAAGTATAAAACTTCTGAATAACAGAAATATATATATAGAAATAATTTATTAATAAAAGAATAGACAGATGATGATGATTTACATTGGGTTGCCTGGCTTATATACCGCCATGGCACCCTTTGGGAAAGGGCATGATCTTATGATCGTGCCCTTTCGTCTAACTAAACCTAAGTTAACTAATTTTTTACATAACAATATATAATGAATTATAGTATAAAATAGTAAGAAATCAAAATAAGAAAACATCAAAAATGTTATCACAGACATCAAAACTGCAAGGATAAATTACAAGCTTTAGTTGTGACATGAGGTTATGAGTTTTGATCTATGGACTTTGTCAGTGGCTATGAGGTTCGCCGAACCTCAAAACTTTTTTAAGGTTCGCCAAAATTTGAACCTCAAGGTTAAAGTTCGACGAACCTTGTGACATAGTTTTAGACTCCTGCAATTTGAATTGTTTGCAAAATGGTAGACCACTTGAGATCACTTATTTGACCTGTGATTTACTTCAAAATGACACCTTCAGATTAGACCAGTTGATCTTTCCTGTTCAGCCCTTAAATGATGAACTCCTGCCTGTAGTGAAGGTTCCTTCAAATTATATATCTTAACTGAGGAGGCTTTAGACCATTGTTCATCTTGGATGCTTCAATCTACTCTTGACAATGAATTTGATCTCAGACAGTGACTTTGCTCCAATTCCAAAACCTCTTGCAGCTTGAAATGATCAAACTTCAAGACTGCCTTCTAACCTTGCTCTGACACCATGTTGGAATTCCATTGAAAAACTGGAATTTATGATCTTGATAATTTTACTTCGTTTTATTTCCAATAGAAAAAAATAAAGAAGAGTACAACAGCATAGTTTTTTCATAGCATATTCTCCAGGTCCCCTGTGGACTAGAATGAGTTACAAAAAAGTGTCTATATTCTTCTATTGTCCATAGAATACCTCCTATCCAAAAACCAACAAAACAGATAACACCTGTACTATCCATCAATCAATCTTAAACCACATACAGATATCAAAATATCAGATACTTGTAAACTGTAAACGTTAAATGACAGTCACATAAATCTGAACCAGTAAATCCATCACCAAACAATCAAAACAACAAAAAGAGAATGTTAAGTGCCACTAAATGATATTAATGCAACCTACAACTGACAAAGAGTCATGCACAAAAGCAGCAAAATAGATCTTTCCCAGATCCTTCAAAACACCTCTCTTTGATAGGAGGTCCGCAACCTGATTCTGCTCCCTGTAGATGTGCCTGAAGGTTTCATGGAAAGGCTTTTCCAGATTATGAATGTGATGCATCCAATTAGAAAGAAAAGGTGGATGACTCTGAGGGTGCCCCATGACCCAGTCTATGATGCCCGTTGATCTCCATGTACATGTAAGACATTGATACCCAATCATTTGGCACAGATTAGTACACCCCATAATGCTATGATTTATACTCAGCTGTTGGTACCAAATCCACCCTCCCACCAGAAATGGTAGTAATTGCCCGGCACTATGACAATGAAAGCACCACATCCGTGTTTCCTTTGTGAACATGCACCGTCGAAGAAACCAACTGGGAATTTCTGCCAAATGTTCCTTAGTCTGATCGATCTCTTGAACTGTTTCTTCTTCCTCGGACCAATCTCTTCATAATATGCCCAATTTTTATTACAGTATTCCTAACATCAGCCACTTAAAGATCAAAAATCTTGGAGTTCCTACACCTCCAAATGCCCCAGATTATGTAGAAAGGCAGGGAGCAATGTACTTTTTGTGTGTCGAACCAGTGTTTAAGAAATACCTCCAGCTAACTCTGCATCCAAATCGAATCAATAAATAATGTATCTAACACCCCGGACCAAACTGCTGATGCAAAGGAACTAGATAGAAACAAATGTCTTGCATCCTCAACATTATTCATACACATAGGACAAACACCAGGACTGATGAAACCCTTATGAAAAAGATTCTCCCATGTGAGAATTCTATCATGTAGAGACAGCCAGCAAAAGCATTTTAATTTCTGTGGTATCTCCCAATACCAAGATTTTTGGAACCAGGATCTATTTTCGGCGTCATCCGGGACCAAATTAAGTCTATCATATATCTCCCGCGCCACTCTCTGCCCCTTTTTAATCTGCCCATCCCACACCAGTTTATCTTCCTGCTCGGAGATAGAGATACCCACGACACATATCTGGGTAATGTAGTTCTCCCATTCCACAGCTAAATTACCAGATAATCCAATCTTGTATGCCCTAAGCCAAGAATGAAAAATGGTAAAGAAATTGTGAGCAATGTAAATTTGATTAAGGAAGAAGATACCCTTTTCATGAAGATGGCAGAGATGAGGAACCGATAATGTATGGTTGCCCACAAATCCTTTGAGTGTGTCCAGTCCCACCTCAATCCACTTTCCATTTCCAATGTCCCGACAGAGACTCCCAAGAAGCCAGTGGTTATTTTTTGTCATACTCCACCAGATGAATGAAGAATACTGTTTTAAAACCACTCTTTCCCTGATCTATATGTCATAGTCCTAGCAATTCGTATATTTCCCACTGATAATTTTGGGTCCAAATGTTGTTACCGGTCAACACCCTCCATAGGTTCTTGATAATCAATGCCCTGTTAAAAGTTTTTGCATACAAAATGCCCCATCCTCCTGCTTCCACCGGTCTAGCTATTGTTGACAACCTTACCAAGTGAATTTTCCCCAATTGAGTATGGCCGGACCATAGAAATCTAGCCATGATGGCATCTAATTTATGGATGACCTCCATAAGAAGCATAAACAAATGCATCCAAAACACTGAAATGCTTTGCAGCACATAGGATCAGCTTCAGTGTTACCTCAGATATATGCCACAAGGTCTCGGCCTTTTACCTCAGGAATATGTGCTTCAAGGTCTTGCTTAACAACAAAAGAATAAGCTCCAGAAACACAGGAGATAAGTGCCTCCAATAACTGGCATACCACAGAAAATAGGCCCCTCAGATAGATCTGAATTTTGCCGTCCACAAAAAAGATGCAGTGTCACAGAGAACTCAGATATCTTAGAAATATAGTACCATAGGAAACTCGCATATTTCAGAAGTATAGTACCACAAGAAGCTCGCATATTTCAGAAGTATATTGCCACAGGAAACTCGCATATATTCCTCTAACCTTCGCATATACTAGCCTCAGAAATCTCGCACTTTTTGCCTTAGGATCCATGAACTTCTGCCTCAAATCAGTCATCCAAATTTTGTGTTTGATGGAGACAAATTGGCTCTATTTATAGTTGATTGTTCATGTGAAGGGACACGTCTCTTAGGTAGGGTGACTTGTTCTTGTGGAGGGCCGACTCGGTCAACTTAGGGACACAAATATACTATAAAAATTCAATTTCTCTTTTCTTTTCGATGTCCAAATGGTACATGATAAAATCATTTTATTTTTGTCTTGAATAAATTCTTTTTGACTTCTTTACAAAAACATAATTATGAAGACCAAACCTAGTTACAATTCCAACAAATATATCATTCTCCCCTAGTCAAATCAGAATGACACGTGAGAGAATGTCTGCCCTATTCTACAAGCTGCAGAAACATCAACATTGCCTCTTAACGAGGCAGACATGCTGCATCGCCCAAGCTTGTCCCTGAAGTATACAAACTTCGCTCTAGACAGAGGCTTGGTGAGAATGTCCACAATTTACTTGTCTATGGATATGTATTGGAGCTTCACTGCTCCCTTCTGCACCATGTCTTAGATGAAGTGATATTTGATTTCAATGTGCCTCTATTATACTGAGTGCAAAAAAAGCTTGCTTCCTACTAAACCAAGATATTATAGTTGATCATAAGCTAAAAGAACATCAAGAGGTTCTCTTTCTATCCTCTACACTCTCGGTCCAATCCGAATTAGTATATCCCTGCAACCTTACTTCATCACCTGAGACATATCTTAAGCCATATCCAACTATACCATGCAGGTACCTCAACACATCCATCACTGGATCCATCATCGCAGTTGCTTTCCGGTCACTGTGACTGGGTGCTCACTCTAACAATAAAGTAAATCTTCCTGTGGAAATCCTAGTTGCTCCCTTCGTGACGAAAGCAAGTCCTCCTCCCACTATTGCTCCCTCTGCTACTTAAGCATACCTTGTTGTCTAGCATGGTACCTTATAGAAGGCAAACTGCTCATAGAGACCTCTCGTCTCTGAGAATCTAGTCTAACAATCTTAACCCATGACATCCTCTTGGAAGGTTGCTCCTTCCACCCTGACTTTTTGCTCCCTCTGAACTAGAAGCTCTTCCAATCATCTAGCACAATCCTCGACATCCTTACAATCTGTACAATCCTCCCTTTGGAACACCAATCACTCTTGTTGAGCCTATGCTCGAGACCTTAGGCCATATAAAAATCAGACCATCTGGCGGCTGGAGCAAAAGTCTCCTCGTATTCCACTCCCTCTTTCTGGGAGAACCCTCTTGCCATAAACCTTGCTTTGTAATTCTCGATGATACCATTGCCTTGGCAGCCTCCGCAATGGACCTATTTCTCCTTTTCACAAACCCCATTCATGAGGCCATGGAAAAGAAAATAAGCATAACCAAGCAACCATTTTTCTAGTATTTCAAGCATACAAAATAAAAGGACAAGAGGATGAAAAAAATTGAAGGAGAGAAAATATGATTGGAAGTATTTATCTCTTGATCAGAGAAGAGATTGTTTAGGGTTGTAGCAAACTGTCAACCCCTCTTTGATCATTGCCTCCTTGCACAAAATCATTGAAGTCCTTGGAAGCGTACTCTCCTCCATTATCTGACCTCAAAACCTTGATCTTCTTCCCTTTACCTGAGCCCTGAACTCCTAGCTCCTATTGAAGACCTCATCCTTGACCTTCATGGAAAAAAAAAATCATTATTAAATGTCAAAAGAAGCAATATTTTCGAAGTCCATCTACAATTACATCAAGCTTAGATTCCTTTGTCTTCTTAGGAAGTTACAAGGTAAGTTCCTCAGATAGAACACCAAAGGACACTGCTCACAAACAGATCACAGATCAATACACCAGTATTCTTGTCGTGGTTAAAACCCTCAAAGAGGGGAACAGTCCACGGCCTAAGCAAACGCGACCACTTCAGGCAATTTATTAATAAAAGAATGAAAATTTACATAAGCTTCTCTCATGAACGGTCACCCTACAAATGACCCTCCATGCTTTTTAAATAAAGATCATGGAAATTGGGCATTAAGCCACGAATCAAGTGTCGGTAATATCGAGGAGAGAATGAACCGTCGGATCACTTCATGTCTAGAACATATTGTGATCGTCGGATTGTAAGTTACAAATGTACATTGTAAAGAAACATACTTTACCTAACTCTACACTAGACCAAGTTATACTTAATTATTTCCTATATGTCGGAATATCCTAACATACCCCCTTAAAATCAACTTGGGATAGGATTGAAGGGTGTACAAATATGACACAATAGGAGAAGGAATGAGGCATTAGAACCTATCCCCCCTTAGTGATAGCTTCCTGAACTCCAACCATAAATCAAATTTTATAACTCTACACTAGACCAAGTTATACTTAACTATTTCCTATATGTCGGAATATCCTAACATACCCCCTTAAAATCAACTTGGAATAGGATTGAAGGATGTACAAATATGACACAATAGGAAAAGGAAGGAGGCAATAGAACCTATCCCCCCTTAGTGACAGCTTCCTGAACTCCAACCATAAATCAAATTTTAATAAACTTTGCCTCTGTGAGAGCCTTTGTAAAGATGAATGCAACTTGATCATCAGTTGAACAATATTGCACTTCAAGAACATGGTCATGAATGAGCTTTCTAATGAAGTGTGTGTGTATTTCAATGTGTTTGTTGCGTTGATGTTGGACTGGATCTTTGCATAGTTGAATGGCACTTTGATTATCACACCAAAGTGTAGTCGGATGTTGCTGCTGAAAGCCAAACTCTGACAGGATCTGGCGAAGCCACAAGGCTTCCTTATTAGCTTCGACAGCGCCACGATACTCTGCTTCTGCTGAAGAAAGAGAAATGGCACTTTGTTTCTTGCAAGCCCATGTAATAGGTCCCAGACCAAGAGTGAAGACATAACCTGTAGTAGATTTCCGATCATCAGGGTCACCAGCCCAATCGGAATTAATGAAACCAACCAATAGAGGAGATGCTTCTGCACTGTAGTGAATCCCAAAGTGCATTGTACCTCGAACATAACGAAGTATTCCTTTAGTTGCTTTCTAATGACTTTCATGTGGGTTTTTCATAAACCGAGCAATAAGGCCAACAGCAAAGGAAAGGTTAGATACAAAAGTTTTCCTACAAGCTGACGGTATAAGGTAGCATCAACTTCAAGGGAAGTACAAGTGACTGAAAGTTTGGCTCCAGACTGAAAGAGAGAAGGGGTTGGCTTACAGTCTTCCATGTGAAAATGGCGTGGAAAATCACATGCATACTTGGACTGGGAAAGGGAAATACCTTCCTTGGATTGCAATACTTGAAGACCAACAAAATAATGCAAGTGTCCTAAGTCTGTCATTTCAAACTACTTTTTAAGGCTGGACTTCACATGGTTTATAAGGTTGGGATCACTACCAGTAAGGATAATATCATCAACATAAAGAACAAGAATGATAAGGGACTTACCCACTTTCTTGGTGTAGACAGTATTGTCAGAATGACACCTAGAAAAGCCAGTATCTAAAAAAAAGTTATCTATTTTGGCATAACAAGCCCGAGGGGCTTGCTTGAGACCATAAAGGGATTTCTTAAGCCGACATACAAGGCTGGAGTCTATTTGTATAAAGCCAGGAGATTGTTCCATATAGATTTCTTCATGCAAGTCCCCATGCAAGGAGGCAAATTTAACATCCATCTGATGGACTTCCCATTTCAAAGAGGCAGCAAGGGAAAGAACAAGGCGGATAGAATTCATTTTGGCAACAGGGGAGAAGGTTTCGGCATAGTCAATGCCTTCAACTTGTGAAAAACCCTGAGCAACAAGACGAGCTTTATGTTTATCAACTTTTCCATCTGGTCCAAACTTGGTTCTGTAAACCCATTTGCATCTAACAAGTTTTCATCCCTTTGGAAGAGGAACAAGATCCCATGTATCATTTGCTAATAATGAACGATATTTTTCATTCATAGCTACGTCCCAATCTGGATGGCCTAAAGCTTCTGCAAAGATGTCAGGATCATAATTCGTTGAAGCTTGAACCACTAAAGAAGAGGCTCTATCGAACTGAGAACGTGTACGTCGTTGATCTGTAGGATCACCTGCAAGAGCAACTGCTGCATCCCGAGTAGCATGGACCCATTTTGGAAGCTAAGGAGCTGAAGGAGGATCTTGAGAAGGTGGGGGAGGATTATCATCCTCGTTGTCATCATCTGAAGAAGAAATAGAAGTAGAAGGGATAGAGAGAGGTGGCACATCTGCTGAACTAGGCTTGTAGGCCGATATATTTTCAGCAAACTTTACATCTCTTCTAATGATAACATTTTTGGACTTAAGTGGAATAAGTCTATGTCCTTTGACATCTTCATAATATCCAACAAAAATACATTTTTCACTCTTAGGTTTTAAAGCTTTATGTTTCTCATCTAAAATATGGGCCCATACTTCACTTCCAAAAACACGAAAGTGACTTACATCTAGTTTAATTGAGCTCCATGCTTCTTTTGAAGTGATATTCTTTAAAACCTTAGTAGGAATGTGATTTACTATGTAATTTGCACAGTTAATTGCTTCTGCCCAAAAATTAAGACTAAGTCCTTTAAATTGAAGCATACAATTAGCCATTTCCTTTAAGGTGCAATTCTTCTTTTCAACTACACCATTTTGTTGTGGAGTATATGGAACAGTATGTTCCATTTGAATTTCATGCTTAGTGCAAAAGTTGATGAATTTGTTGTTAACATATTCTCCGCCATTATCAGATCTTAGCTTAAAAATTTGATGTCCAAATTGTTTTTCAACAAAGGCCTTAAATGCCAAAAACATGTTAAATACTTCACTCTTGAGTTTTAAGAAGTATACCCAAGTGTGTCTAGAGAAATCATCAATGAAAGTTAAGAAATACTTGTAGCCAAAGAATGAAACAATTGGAAGTGGACCATATAAATCACTATGCACCAAGCTATAAAGGGCTAAGGCATGCAAGAGGCACGTTTTTCACAAAATCCCGATGATGTTTTCCAATTACACATCCGAAACAAACACCATCTCTGCAAGATACCATAAGAAGACATGTCACCATATTTTCTTTACATAGATTTTGAAGGGAGCGATAGTTTAAGTGACCAAATTGCTCATGCCAAAGTTTGCTCACTTCATCATTATGAGCAACAAATACTGAGGGAAGAGTTGATGACCCGAAGTTGTTAAACTTCTACAACCTTGTAGAATCATCGGCAATGCCAATAGCTAAAATCTGTCTAGGATGTCTTAAATCCTTACTTACGATATCGTGAGGTGAAAATTCAACGGTTTTATCTTCACTTGAATGAGTTATCTTATATACAGATAGAATGTTGCAAGATAAGGTTGGAACACATAATACATAATTAAATTGACCACTGTCTAGATGAACAGTTCCAGTCCTTACAACACAAAGAGATCTATCATCACCAACATATATATTTTTGGTGTTACAATCATTTAAAGAAGAAAAAATGGCTTTGTTTTTGGCCATGTGATAAAAAGCTCCAGAATCAATGAGCCACTCATGCGAATGAGAAGAAGAAGATACATTTAGTGCATAACCAGACCAAGATGCTTGACAACCACATGCAAAAAGTGTTAATCCTGAAGATGAAATTCAAGTTGAAGAGTGCTACAAATGGATGTTATGCTTCTTCATTGTTGCTTCCAAGGCTTCCATCTTCTCAAAGCATTTAGATTCTAAGTGGCCATCTCGATTACAAAAGTTGCAATGTCTATCAGTAATCTTCCCTTTGTTTTTATTTGCCTTATCATTTTGTTGAATTGATTTTTCATTTTGAGACTGAAATTGTTTAGGACCCTTGATTGGTTTAGGACTATTCCTTTTAGGATACCCCTCTTAGGATTCTTTGAATTTGGTTGTCGCTGGGTGGCTAAGGCTTTCTTAGAAGAGTTTCTAAGATTAAGAAGACCAAGATGTAAGAGTTTTTCTTGTTCTCTTATTAAAGAATCACAAAAGGCATCATAAATAGGGGGGACTTGTAGTCTTCTCCTTGAGAAATAAAGGCTTCTCTAGTAAAATGGAAGGTGGAAACAAACACAGAGTATGTTGGTCCCAACTTAGTAAGAATGGAATAGATAAGGTTGTCATCTTCTTTCTTAACCTTAACACCTTCCAAAAGAAGTCTAAGGGTCTTGAACTTGGACAAAAAAATCTTCAATGGAAGAAAATTTATTTGGGTCCAACGTAAGCAACTCATTTTCGATTTGATGGGCTCTAATTTCATTTTTAATTCCAAAAACTTTAGTGAGTTGTTTCATTGCTTCATTAGGGGTATCAAGTTCTGCGATATGGAATCTAAGGTCTGGAGAAATAGAAAATCCCTATCAACCCACATGCTTGATCTTACCTATTTTCCCATTTGGTTGTCTTATCTTCATCTTTAGGTTTAGTTTCTTGGCCTAAGGCTATTCTATAAAGACCTTTACTTCTAAGTAAATCCACAATGTAGGACCACCATTGGAAGTAGTTGGTGCTGTCAAAAATAACTTGGCATGGACTTTCCATATTAACGCAAATTGAAACTGTAAATGTTGAAACTAAGTGTTCCAATGGAAAGATCTCGAAAAATTAGGTTGATTAAAAAAAAACGGCTCTAAAATCAGTTTCTGAATGAAGAAGTTATGGCTTTTTGAAGAAAAGTTGTTGAAGATGCCGACGAAGTGCGTGAATGTGCGGAAGTGAATGATAATGTTATATTTAAAAAAAATTATCTCCCCCCCCCCAAACTTTAATCTAATTAAACCACAAAAAGATATGGACCCACTAATAAATAAATGAAAGTCACACAAGACAGAGCTACCCACTAATTGAACTTAATAAAGATAAAGAGACTTTAGGAATTTAAGTGACTCACTTTATAAATGGGTGAGAACACTTTTACATAAAGTAACTTTAAAACATAAGTTACATGTGCTTTTTGAAAAAATAACTCAACAAAAAGAAAGGCTCGAACTCAAGACTTCTATTCTCATAAAGTAACTTTGGACCAAGTGAGCTAGTTTAAAAGGTTAGTAATTTTTGAAAAAGAGGAAAAGGGTTTTTTTTTTTAGTCACTTAAGATTTGGGGCGCATGCTTACTTGAAAAAACTCTTTTGACTTACAAAACAAAAAACCACACAACCCAACACAGACATGCAAAAAAAAACCAAACCTTATGGCTTGAAGTTAGCTTTCGCTAGAAACTAAATATTTTCCTCAATGTTTCTGATTTTCCGAGATCACACTAAGGTGCGGTGGAAAAGAGCATACGTATGAGAAAAAACTTTCCTTTATGTTTCTGATTTGCTCAGATCACACAGAGTCACAGGCAAAGCGTATACGTAGAAATGAAAAGTATAAATCCAGTAATAAAAAACAGAGCTAAATAAACCGAAATAAACAGAAAGAGGAATAACTAAAAATGCAAATAAAGATTGTATACCTCCAGATCTTAAAAATGACGTAGCTAGGGCTACCAAAAACCTTTTCGCGTAAAACGAAAGGGGTTCCTCACTGGAATAGATGCTCCTAACACAATAGAGTAGACATCTCGGCCCGAAAGCAGTCAAAAACAGTAGATCTAGGATACGACAGTCAGATGCAGTTGCACTGGCGTCGGATTTGGATCACCAACGGATGCAGCCCTCAAATAGCTTCGATACCATGTAGGAATTTACAGGGCAAGACCTCTATTCTCATAAAGTAACTTTAGACCAAGTGAGCTAGTTTAAAAGGTTAGTAATTTTTGGAAAAGACAAAGGGGGTTTTTTTTTTAGTCACTTAAGCTTTGGAGTGCGTGCTTACTTGATAAAGCTCTTTTTGCCTACAAAACAAAAAACCACACAACCCAACACGGACATGCAAAAATAAATCAAACCTTATGGCTTGAAGTTAGCTTTCGCCAGAAACTAAATATTTTCCTCAATGTTTCTGATTTTCCGTGATTACACTGAGGCGCGGCGGAAAAGAGCATACAGATGAGAAAAATCTTTCCTTTATGTTTTTTATTTGCCAAGATCACACAGAGTCACAGGCAAAGAGCATACACAGAAATGAAAGGTATAGATCCGGTAATAAAAAACAGAGCTAAATAAACCGAAATAAATAGAGAGATGAATAACTAAAACTGCAAATAAAGATTGTATACCTCCAGATCTTAAAATGACGTAGCTAGGGCTACCGGAAACCTTTTCGCGTGAAACGAAAGGGGTTCCTCACTAGAACAGATGCTCCTAACACAATAGGGCAATCATCTCGGCCTGAAAGCAGTCAAAAACAGTAAATCTAGGAAACAACAGTCAGATGCAATTGTACCGGCTTTGGATTTGGATCACCAACAGATGCGGCCCTCAAATAGCTCCGATACCATGTAAGAATTTACAAGGTAAGTTCCTCATATAGAACACCAAAGGACACAGCTCACAAACAGATCACAGATCAATACACCAATATTCTTGACGTGGTTAAAACCCTCAAAGAGAGAAATAGTCCACAGTCTGAGCCAACGCAGCCACTTCAAGCAATTTATTAATAAAAGAATGAAAATTTACATAAGCTTCTCTCATGAACAGTCACCCTACAAATGACCCTCCATGCTCTTTAAATAGAGATCATAGACCAATCAGGTGTTAAGCCACGAATCAAGTGTCAGTAATATCGAGGAGAGAATGAATCCCTTCATGTCTAGAACATATCGTGACCGTCGAGTTATAACTTACAAATGCACATAGTAAAGAAACACACTTTTCCTAACTCTGCACTAGACCAAGTTATACTTAACTATTTCCTATGTGTCGAAATATCGTAACAGATGTTCATCATCATCAACAACATCAGTTGTTGAAGCATGTTGCTTTTCCTTCCTTTTCTTCTCAGGACATTGGGAGGCAGTGTCCAAAATCATGATAATTGAAGCGCCTAATCTTTGAAATATCCTTCTTATTATGATCCTGAACTGGAGCGGGTCTTCTACCTGTAATCTTCTTATCAAACTTTCCAAAAGTTCTTCCTTTTCTTTTCTTAGCATGAGCTGCAAGTGCTTGAGTTTCTTCATCCTAAGGTCTATTCAAGTTGTCCTTGGACAAAAGCGTGGCCTGCTCTTGGACACAATCAGTGCATAGCTTATCAATCGCGGGCAGTTTTTCTCGTGCACAAATTTCCTGAACAAATGGATCCCATGAGTAAGCGAATCCATTGAGAGTCGTTGTAACAAGCTCTGCATCATCACTGGTATCTCCAATAGCTCCAAGCTCATCTCTCAACTAAGACTCATAAGATAAGAGACAACAGAATTTGATCTGGACATCATGATACTACGAAGTCGATGCCTCAAGGCTACCTTCCTGCTAGTGTTGTCACTCTAGAACAATCCCACCAAAGCATCATACACTTATTTGCCAGTGTTCAACTCAACAACATGTGGAATCAAGTGGTCCTTTATAGAATCTATCAAGATTCTCTTAGCCTTGGCGTCATTCTTCTTATGCTTGACTTTCTTCTCAACTCCCTCTGGCCTTGTAATGAATTCCTTTGCATGATCTTGAAAGTCATTTTCTTACAAGATAAGAAGTATCCTAGTCTTCCAAATCTGAAATTAGTAGCACCATCTAACCTGTCTTCTAATCTGAGACTTGGCACCATTTTGACAAGAGATCTAATCAAGTTGTTGATTATTGTCTCTTAGGCTTACTTCAATGGTTGATCTTTCAACAAAGCTCTGATACCATGTTCAAATTCTAAGGCTAGTGCAGTAGAATACAATTTTCTGCCAGGTAATTACTTCCTAATGATTTTCAAACCAATGTTTTAGGCCACTGTTATCATTGAATAATTACACTTCAGAAAATCTCAACAATAAATGCAACAAAAACAGTAAAGATCACAGAAAGACAATATTTTTACCCTAGCAAACCCAACCTTAGGAGAAAAACCCGACAACTTTTCTTAAGGGAATTTATTCTTCAACAAGGTTTACAAATCAGCAATTTGTCTAGAAATGTGTGCCAATAATCCAAGTCAAATACCAAACAAACCTACTCAAAACCTCAACAAGTCAACGCTGGACAAACCAACTAAAACATCAAAAATTTAACGTTGTTCAACTCAATCTGAACAAACTGACCTACGTCAAACTTCGGCCTTGCAGCCAACTATGGTCCATGGTCAACAGTGTGCATGTGCAACTTGCAACTAGTCAAATTGTGGTCAAATCTACACGTGCAACCTCCAAAATTAGTCAGACACTCGATTAACTTTAGTCAATGCAACTTGCTCAAATTCGTCTTCCTTCTTCACACGTGTGGCTACCCAAGAGAGATAAGATGATAAAGAGAAGAAAAAATAGACTCTAAAATCAGACTTCTCCTTTTTACTCAAACTTTCTCTTCACTGGTCTCCAAAGGAGGTGTCTTAACATCTTATTTCTACATGTCTTGGGGGTGTGACAACCCAATGGACATGTTCCTTCACTGGCTAACCGACTTGACTTTTCCAAAATAATAATTTGGATAATACATCTAGGGCGGACTTGAAGAACCTTTAATGTAGGATTACCTCTTAATGCTACACAAAAATCAATAAAAAGGGCATGGCATCATGCTTTTGGAGGATATTGGCCCACACATGTGGGATTTTATGGCATTACTTTGTTATTTTGAGCTAAGGTTGGCTTGTAACCCTTATCTTGGCAAACACTCAAATCTAAACTTGTACAAGGGCTTGTAGGCTAATATTATGTTGTGAAATGAAGGTATGGACCTCATTATAAATAGAGGATCCCTTCATTCTTTCTTTGGATCATCACACTTGAGATTTTGGCCCTCTCTTCTAAGGCACAACTTAGCTAGCTTTTTCACTATTTGTGGAGCTATGATTTTTATAAGCATTTGCTATTGGAGATTGGCTTGTGCATTGGAGATGTCTTTTGAGATTGAAAGAAGGTATTTTCATGGAAGAATTGTTGTTTTTTACTCTTTTGCATGTAAATGAATTAATGTTAGGGTTTTGCTATGATCCATGACTAAAGGCATAATATTTTGTGGGAAATATTGCATTTTAAATTTTTTTCTTCCTTGAAATCCATAGGAGAACTCCAAGTGTGTATCTCCTATTTAATTTCTCCCCTCACAAAAGAGATAGTCAAGGTTTTACAATGGGAAATAGATTTCCCCCTTACTCCAATCATTTGCCATTTATCTCTTAAATTTTTCCCTAAGACTCCATCACCCAAGTAGGATTAGACACTGGTGAATTTTCTATTGGTCAAAAAGCTTTAAAAGCTAAAAGCTTCTTCCTTTTATTATTTCCTAGGCTTTTAAGGCAAGCCTCTAGGGCATTTTCCTAGGGACGAATTGCTTCAAGGCCTCTTGTGGATGTAAGTTGGTGGATGAAAACCTAAAGATTTATTTCTTACCTTTCAAATGCAAAATCAAGCTTTATTGGTGGTAAATCTTCCCTTGGAAGGTCGATGTCATCTTTTCCTACTCAATTTTGTGCTTTGGAAAACCTAACCCTACTATAGCTTCAACCTGAAGCATATTTTGAGGGTTTGCTCCATAGCTTTGTTAATCTATTCTTCCAACAAATCCTTTCATTGACTTTATATGTCTAGCTATTTCCCTATTGTTGCATATCAAGAAACCCTAGTTCATACAAGTCCATATTTAGCCTAGGTGTATAATACATTGCTCCCTTATCAAGAAGAATTTAGCCTTGTTGAAAATGTGGCTTGGAAGGTGATTCTGCATTGGTCAAGTGCCATGACATGCAATGAATCATCAAAATTATGTGCCAACAAAATTAATTAAATATTTCATAGGTTTGTACCTTAGGCATACAATTAATAATTAATTTTTTTATTTTATTAGCCATTTTTTGATCAAGTTAAGAGGTCAACAAAACAATATATCATGACCGTTGATCTCAAGTGTGGAAGTGAAATCTCAGCGCTTCATCACTTTGGAGATTAGGTTACAGAACTATAAAGGATGGAAACGGGATGTTGGAGAGTTCAATTCGATTTGGCAGAAGAGTTATGCTTTCGACAAAGGCCGGAAGTTGAAGTCGAAGTTACAACAAATTTTGATTAGCATAACGGCAAATTTCAAGAGCAAAGAAGAGGCTTGAGGAGATTTATTATCCAGGTTTTACAAGTCGATTTAGGGCGCAGAAACAAACCGATTTGATAGGGCCGAGTTGGGAAAATCGATTGTGCTGAAAGGGGTCGATTTGACTGGGTTGTATAGCCCAATTTCTAGCGAGTCCTATGATCAATTTCTCTGGGTCGTACAACTAATTTGCTGGTTCGAAGGGCTGATAATTTATGGGTAAATAGTTGTTGTAAGTTCCTAAGAAAATATTTGTTGTAATCAATTTTCAGAGGTTGAATAAGGAGCCCAAGTTTGTTGGTTTTCCCAACATTGGTGTTTCCAAGGTCAAAACTGTGTCAAATATTTTTATTTGCTTGGTAAACTATTTGTTTATTTTTGTTGTGCATACTGAATTAAAAACCCAGAGTATTTCATGTTGAAAAATTTCAAATATGAGGAAATTAATTTTATTTCTATTCTAAGAAATTTTATTGAACACTAAATCTGATCTGGGTTCAATAAAATTAACATGGTAGCAAAGCAGTGATCTCTTAGTATGAAACCAAGGGCATTTGACACAGGGGTATCATCTCAAAGGAGTGTGAGTGTTCAACAAGCAAGTGTTTAAGGGTTTAATTCACCATTGCTACCAGCGTTTGATATGACAATAGATTGGAAGGATCCTCAAATTATCTTCCACGAAGGGTTTGAATCACAGCCATTCTCAAGGAGAACAAACTGTGGAACTTCATCAATGCCATAGTTGTTCCACCAGTTTCAAATTGAATAGCCCTAGATATGCACGAGTTAAAAGAAGCAAGGGCACAAAAGATAATTCTAGATGGAGTCGAAGATCACCTTATCCCACATCTGCTCGAGAAGAAGACAACAACAAAACATGTGGGATGTGCTCACCAAGCTATACCATAGCAACTATCAGAGTCGACAGATGGTACTAAGGGACCAACTACACAACACAAGGATGTTCAAGTGTGAGGGCATAGCTTCTTATTTGACCAGGATCACTTAGCTACGAGATGATATGGCAATTGTAGGAGAAATTATACCTAAACTACAACTGGTGCATTTAGCCTTGAATGGCTTTATGAAACAATGGGATGTGTTAGTCAAATGCATGGTAGGTTGAGGGCACCTTCCCACTTAAGAAAGAATGTGGGATGATTTCATTCAGGAAGAGATCAGAGAAGAGGCTCAGCAAGCTGACCAGAAAAAGAAATTTAAGGAAGAAGAGAATCTTGTCCTTGTTCGTAACGGTAAGATGAAGGCAAAGAAAGGGCCAAGTAATGGGTTCACTTCTAAGGGAGAGAAGAAAAAGCCTTAATAAGATAAAGTGTTTTGCCGGTCATCAACCAGGACACTTCGCCAGCCAATGCCCTAACAAGAAAAAGCGCAAACAGAAGAAAAAGGTTGTTGATACATCTGAAGGAGATGAAGTTGCAACCAGATTTGAAAATGTGTTTTCACTCATTGCCTGTCTCTCAAGTTCAGTAGCCACCATCGTGTGGTATATTGACAGAGAGGCTTCTTGCCACATGATGGGAGTGAAGGAAAAATAAATGGACTTCTACATAGAACTTGGTGAAAATGCCAAGTATAAAGCAACTAGAGTTGGCATTGTCAAGTTTCAAAGGGAGTCCTGTAAACCCTTACTGATGGAGTGCTGAGACATGTAACTAGCGTCGGTGTTCATAATTGTTGTCTAGCAAATGACATAATGTAATTCTTATGTATTTATCAAAAAGAAAGAAAAAGAAAAATTATTGTAAAGATCAAAAGAAAAATAATTTTATAAGCATGGGTTTCATGCTCAATTTATTTTTTTCTAGGTCTAAGCACCCATTGTGTGCTTCTAGGGTTTGTGTCATGAGTCATAGTCCCTGTCATCTTGTATTAGACTCTTCTTGGGCTTCTTATTGTGTCAAAGAAGAAATTTATTTTTGTGTCAAAAATGTATTTTGTGCCTCCTCCACCAAGTCGGCCTCAATGAAGGAGACTATAAATAAGTTGAGCATTTGACCTATTGTGGCATCCATCCAAGTGAAGTTCGATCTGCAATAAAAAAGGAAATGCAAAGGCATAAAGAAGGAGCGAAAAGAGTTGAAGAAGGAGAAACCCTAACGAAGAAAGGAGGAACCCTAGTGAAGGAAAGGAGCTCACTTTCTCTTGTTTCTAGCTCACACATGCAAGATTCTAGGTTGCAAGAAGGGGCCAAAATTACAGGTCTGCAATAGAGGCTGAAATCTTGATGCAAGAGGCAGAAATCTGTGATTGATGCAGTAATAAAAAAGGTTGACCAGATGTTGACTAGAAATTGATCTTTGTCATCTTGGGAGGATGGCTTGGTGGATTGGAGGAGGTCATTGTCTTGGTCAAAGGGCCTTGGTTCTCTCATTTGAGTTGGTTCTAAAAGAAGAGAATAGAATTTTTGGGTTTTCCCCTCGAAGAGGGGTTTTGCCTAGCTGATAGCCTAAACACTGTCTCCTTGTTATTTTGATCTTCATGCATTTATGTTTTGGTAGTTGCTTGATGATAAGAAGATAAAAGAAGTTAATAAGATTGCAAAGAAATCACAAGTAATTATCAAGATAAGAAAATATTTTTGCCTTTATGATTTTCTAAAATGGTATCAAAGCGAAGGTGAAGTAGAAGAAGAAAAAGGAAGTTGGAAGATCAATAGCTCTCATCATCTTAAGGAAGAATTCAAGAGAAGTTACCAAGGTAGATCATAAGGAGAAGTGAGGTTTTATCCATTAAACCTTTGAAGATCCATTGAAGGATTTCATCTACAAGAAGGAAGGAAGTCTTGGGAAGATCATATACTAGTCTTTGTCTATTATAAGAAGAGAACCTTTTGAAGTCTTCAAAGATATCTAGTAAGGGTGACATTTACAAGTATACCTATGGCATCATCAATGAAATTTGAAAACAAACTTCAAAGAGCCTCTAACTTCAGAGCATGGAAGACAAGGATGGACCTCATCCTTGCAAGGAATAAAGTATTGGAATTAGTACAAGGAAAAGTCAAATAACCTACAAATGATGCTAGAAAGGAGAAGTACAAAGAGAATGACACTATAGCCATGAACCTAATTGTAGATGGAGTTAAAGACAACTTGATTCCCTACATATCCATTCTAGATACTTCAAAGAAAATGTACGATGCTCTATCCAAGTTATTTACAATCAAGAATATTGGGCAAGTGGCAAGTCTAAAGAACGAACTTTGAACTGTCAAAATGACCAAAGATGATACAGAGTCCTCTTACTTTGTAAGAATTACCCATATAAGAGATGAATTACAAGCAGTCGATAAAATAATCCCTAATAAGGAACTTGTGATTGTTGCTCTTCTAGGACTACCAAAGTCTTGGAATGCCTTTGCAACTGGAATTAGTAGTTGGAAAAATTCTCCATCCTTCGAAGAAATGTGGGTCTGCCTGTATTCAAGACGAAGCTCGTAGCTTCATCTTTCCTTGATAGGAGATAAGCAAGAAGATGAAGAAAATACCTCAAATGCCTACTATGTTCATTTCAAGAAGAAAGGAGGAAATAAGAAGGTTAAAGGGTCAGAAAAATCATGGGAAGATTGACCTTTCTAAAATAGAATGTTATCATTGTCACAAGATGGGACATTATAAGAACCAAGGTCCTGATAATCCGAAGAACAAGAAGAGAGAAAGAGACCCAGCTACAGTTACACTTGATGAAGCTCCTCCAAAGAAGACCAAAACTGAGGACTCTAAAGTCAAAGACTTATTCTATAAAGCCTTTAGGGATATTATGCCTTGTATATCCTTTGCTTATATTATAGGTTATTGTTTTTAGGTCTTGAAAAGTTTCTCTTATGTTTGACTTTAGGATCAATCTTTCTTTTTTTTTAGGGTTTATAGATCTAATATGTTTTGTTGAAAGTTCTTGAGTTGTTGAAGAAATCCCTCACAAAATTAGATTGATGCAATATCATGAGGGAGCTTCCACCTTTTCACAAAAGACAAGTATCCCTTATTTCTTTCATTATTTTGTTGGTTCCCTCTATACATATTTAGCTTTATTTTTTATGCCTGATTATAATCCTTTCCTTGTGTTGTCTTTGGAAAAAGGATTGAGGGTATATTCTAAAGAAGAAAGGATTGTGATTAGATTCAGAGGGAGCCTCCAAAAGGAAAACTTGAAAAGCTTTGTTACAAAGAAAGCCCTTCAAGGTTTGTAAAGAGAGCAACTCAAAGTATGTTTAAAATCATAAGATTTGCAACAAATCCTTGTCATAAAAGAAGGTACGATCATTTTGTCTTTAAATTTTGCTTTATATTAAAAAATCTCTCATGTTTAGGGTTGCTATAGAATCATAAAGATTCTTTTGTTAAGGTGTTTAGATTAAATCAACCCTCGTAATGATTATCTTTTGTTATTTGTTCATTTTCAGTAAAACCCTAGCCTTTTGATTTTTAGGGTTTGTTAGGGCATACGATAAAAACCCTAGCTTTTTAGGGTTTGATGATATTATCTAGGGTTTATGATAAAAACCCTAGTAAAAGTAGAAATAAGATTCTAGGACTTGAAAGAGAACCCCTATATGCTTTTGTTATGGTTGAAACCCTAACATGATTTAATTGTTGGATATCTAAGTTTTGACAAAACCCTAGCAAAGGTTGTTGTAAGAGTCTAGGGCATAAAAGTGTAACCCTAGGTGTAAATGCTTCCGAACAATTGAAACCCTAACAAGGTTTATGTTTTGAATATCTAAGGTTTATTTTCTGGTTTGAAGTTTTGATAACCCTAGATGCTCTCATTGTGATAACATGTTATTGATAAAATTAATTTCATGCTCTTGTACATATATATTTGTGTGCCCAGTTGTACTTGATGTTGAGATACGCAGGCACATAGTTTGCAAGAAGTTGTAAGGAGGTATGTGTACCTCATACTTGATGATGACCTTATGATGATGTTGAGCATGATGGAAAGAGGGAGTTGTAAGAACCCTGATATCATTGAAGATTACATTGATGTTTGAAAGTTAACCTTGTTGACATATGAAGATAAAGAAAGAAGTTTTGGAAGGTTGAAGTTCTCCAATGATATGATGATGCTTGTGTAGCTAGAAGAATAAAGTTGTTGATAAAATTATCCCCCTAGTTAAGAAAGAGCTTGGATGAAGGAAAGTGTATATCCTCCATGATTGAGACGGAGGACATGATCTGTCAGCGATACGTATGGTAAGGAAAAAATGAGATCAGAGAACAGCTAAGGCAATGCTGGTATTGATGTGTTGACAATAAGATTCGTTTGTTTTGAGAAGTGTTGAAGCTAAGTTTGTTGTTGCTGGTGAAGTTGGAGAAGGAAGCTTTCGTCGAGATTTGTTTGGATATTGTGATGACCTGAGCAGCATCAGAATGGTTGAGGACCCCAGAGATTGTGCTAGCATATAGATAATAAGAACTAATATATTGGAAGTGATTGGGGTCGTGAGACTATAGTATGTTCAGATGGATAAACAAGTAGTTGATGTGTTGATCTCTCCCTGAGAAGTTTGAATATTTTAGAAGTATGCTTGGATTGGTGGATATCTCTGATTTGGTTGAGAGGGAAAGACAAGTACCATAAGTTGCCCATATGATCGTACTTGGGAGGACATCTTGGCCTGGTTGGTGTTGAGATCTCAGTTATAATTTGGCCTTGATGATGTTTAGATCCTAGTGTGGGAGAGTATTTTGGTCTTATGGAGCTCTGTTTTAGTGTTTGACCTTGATGATACCCAAATCCCTTTGAGGGTTGGCGTCTTGGCATGGAGACCTAGATGGTATCTATATCCGGTTGGATTGATACCAGGGTTGTAGCCTGATGGTATCTATAGTGGCAAGTTGTCTTGATGACACCTTAGTCCCTGTTGGGAGGATACATTAGCAGTTTTGGTATCCCTAGCATTGCATATGTTGTTGTACTCTTCTTGGAACACTTCAAATTGAGGTCAACCTTGTACCGATTGAACAATTATGAATACTGGCCTAATTAAGAGGGAGTGTTGAGAAATGTAACTAGTATTGATATTCATAATTGTTGTCTAGCTCATGACATAATGTAATTCTTATGTATTTGTCAAAAAGAAAGAAAAAGAAAAATTATTGTAAATATCAAAAGAAAATTATTTTTATAAGCATGGGTTTCATACTCAATTTATTTTGTTTCTAGGTCTAAGCACCCATTGTGTGCTTCTAGGGTTTGTGTCATGAATCATAGTCCCTATCATCTTGTATTAGACCCTTCTTGGGCTTATTGTATCAAAGAAGAAATTTATTTTTGTGTCAAAAATGTATTTTGTGCCTCCTCCACCAAGTCGGCCTCATTGAAGGGATTTGACCACCTTAAAGAGACTATAAATAAGTTAGGCATTCGACCTATTGTGGCATCCACCCAAGTGAAGTTCGATCTGCAATAAAAAAGGAAGTGTGAAGGCCTAAAGAAGGAGCGAAAATGACTTGAAGAAGAAGGAGAAACCCTAGTGAAAAAAGGAGAAACCCTAGTGAAAAAAGGAGGAACCCTAGCGAAGTAAAGGAGATCATTTTCTCTTGTTTCTAGCTCACACGTGCGAGATTTTGGGTTGCAAAAAGGGGCCGAAATTGCAAGTCTATAGTAGAGGCCGAAATATAGGATTGATGCAGTATTGAAGAAGGTTGACTCTTGTTGACTAGAAGTTGATCTTTGTAATCTTCAAAGAACTATCTTGGGAGGCTAACTTGGTGGATTGGAGGTCTTTGTCTTGATCAAAGGGTCTTGGTTGTCTCATTTGATTTGATTCTAAAGGAAGAGAAGAGAAATTTTGGGTTTTCCCCTAGAAGAGGGGTTTTGACCTGGCTGAGAGCCTAAATCCTATCTCCTTGTTATTTTGATCTTCATGCATTTATGTTTTGGTAGTTCATGCATTTATGTTTTAGTAGTTGCTTGATGATAAAAAAAAAAAATAAAAATAAAAAAAAATAATAAAAATAAAATAAAAATAAAAAAAAAAAATAAAAATTAAAAATAAAAAATAAAAAATTAATAAGATTGGAAAGATATCACAAGTAATTATCAAGATAAGAAAATCTTTCTTCCTTAAAGATTTTCTAACAAGAAGATGAGTTGTATGTTCCGGGAATGACCAAAAATATAAATTGTGTTGCTGCCTTGGAAGACAAGAGCTACATTGTGACCTTTGAGGGTGGTAAGGTGTATATTCAACCTAAGGATTCCAGGACAACCAAAGGTGATAGGAGTCAGAAAAGGTAACCTGTTCAGACTTCAATTTCAACCAGCACAAGCATTGTTGAGTGGCAACCATGAGTTGGGCAAGTTATGGCAAAAGAGGATGGCTCATTTGGGCCATGGAGCACTCAATGTGCTCAAGGAGATTATGACAAGACTACCAGAGTTCAAGGTCAAGCAACATGATGTGTGCAATGGATATGCATTAGGCAAGTATGCCAAGACCACCTCTTTCCAAGCAGTGAAACCAAGGCCAAGGGCATCTTGGACATAGTACATTCAGATGTGTGCGGGCCTATATCAGCAATATCCTTAAGTGGATACCACTATTATGTAACCTTCATAAATGACTTCACCATGAAAACTTGGCTATACTTCTTGAAAAAGAAAAGGACAAGGTTTTTTGTTGGTTCGAAGAGTTCAAAGCCCTTCTAGAGAACCAAACAGGGAGAAATGATAAAACACTCAAGTTTGATAATGGAGGCAAGTACAGCTCAAAAGCCTTCAAGGACTTTTGTGCACGTGAGGGTATTATACCAGAGTTGACAATTCCATGCAACCCTCAACAAAATGGGTTGCAAAGTGGAAGAATAGGGCCATTATCGGAGCGACCAAGGCTATGTCACATGACCAGAAGTTGCCTATGTTTTTATGGGTAAAGGATTGAACATTTTGTTTATTTGCAGAACCAAAGTCCACATAAGGTGTTGGGCAAGTTAACACCTGAGGAGGCTTTTGCAGGAAAGAAACTAGATTTGTCACACATTTGTATCTTTGGTTGTCTAGCATACTGCCATATTCCATCAAAAAAGAGAAACAAGTTAAAACCTACTGCGAAGAAGGGAATTCTTGTGGGGTACATCAAAACTTCAAAAGCCTACAGGATATACATTCCAACACTCAAGAAAACTGTGTTGCACAAGGATGTGAGGCTTGAGAAACATAGGGCTCTCAAGAGGTCTTGCAATATAGATTCCTCTATAGTGGAGGTTCAGGAGCAGGTGACACTAAAGACAGAGATAGTGCAAACACCCCAAGTTACTGTGTCACAAAGTGATCTGTAGAATGAGCAAGTCAAATAAAAGGAACAGTATGAGGAGCAAAATTCCCCTCTCACTTAGGCTCAAACTCCCAGCACGGGGAAGAAGAGGGCCAAGTAGGTAGAGCAGACATATAGAAATGCACACAAGTGCTTGGATACTCCTATATATTCAGTTACTGTCAAACAAAGGAAGGCAACACAAAGATATTCAAGCTACATTGCGTTGATGAGTGAGTTGATTGAGATCGAGAGTCTTTGAGCTTCCAAGAGGCATTTGAGCATCAAGTGTGGATGGATGATATAGTGGGAGAGTGTTCATCCATCATGAAGAACAAAGTTTGGGAGGTTGTGCCATAGCCAAAGGACAAATCTGTGGTTTGCTCTAGATGGGTCTACAAGAATAAGCATGTTATAGATGGCAAGGTGGAAAAGTTTAAGGCCCAATTTGTGGCCAAGAGGTTTTCACAAAAGGAAGGGATTGAATACAATGAGACCTTCACCCTAGTAGCCAAATACTCATCCATCAGAGCAGTAATTTCTATTGCAGCGCAAACGAGTAGGAGGATTCACCAGATGGACATGATGATGGCCTTCCTCAATGGTGTAGTTGAGAAAGAGTTTTACATTGACCAAACAAAGGGATTTGAAGTGCATGGAAGGGGTTCCCATGTGTGCAGATTGAAGAGAGCACTATATGGACTCAAGCAAGGTCCCAGGGCGTGGTATGCCAAGACTGACAACTACTTGCATGGCATGGGGTTCACCAAGAGTGAGGCAAACCCAAACCTATATTACATTCAGGTCAAGGGCGAGCTTCTCATTTTGGTGTTGTATGTGGATGACTTATTTCTCACAAGTTGTGAGAGGCTCATAGAAGAATGCAAGAGGGACCTAGCAACAAAGTTCAACATGAAGGATTTAGGGTTGATGCCTTATTTTTTGGGCTGGAGATATGTTAAAAGGATGGAGAGATCTTTCTTGGGCATGGGAAGTATACAGCTGAGATCCGGAAGCGATTCAGGATGATGGACTGCAAAGCCATGTCTACACCACTAGTGTCCCACTAGAAGAAGATTGATGCTTCCATACGAGAGGCAGTGGACCCTACATTATATAGGCAGTGGATTGGCACTCTCATGTGCTTGGTCAATACCAAACCAAACATCTGTTTTGTAATCAATGTACTCATTCAGTTCATTGTAAAGCCAAAATAAGTTCAGTGGGTGGCTACAAAACATGTGTTGAGATACCTTAAAGTCATAGTTGATTATGGATTGAGATATACTCTAATGGAATAAAGCTACAGGGGTAAACCGATGCTAATTGGGTAGGCAGTACAGCCAACAGAAAGAGCGCTTCTGGGTGTTATTTCAACTTGGGATTAGGAGCAGTTTCTTGGTTCATCAGGAAGAAGAATTCAGTTGCATTGAATTTTGTTGAGGCCAAGTACATGGTTGCTAGCTTGGCAATTTGGGAGGCAATTTAGCTTCGAAAACTTCTCGTAGGGCTATTTGATCAGGAGATGGGACCAATGTTTTAAAACTCCGACTCCGACTCCGACTCGGCTGAGGGTCGACTCCGATTCCGACTCCGACTCGATATCGACTCGACCGACTCGATTTCAATGACTCGGTCGTTGCAAAAAATACATTAAATATTTATTTTTTATAAAAACACATAATTTTAAAGATTTTCATTCATGTTTCCAAACATGCGGCATTAGAATATAGATAGAAGACAACATATGATCAAAGTAGGCTCATGAATATATCCATTATATCAAAATGGACGATGATGATATAGAGATCAAAACAAAAACACATAACCAAGGAGGCTAGAAATGGCCTCTACAACAAAAGTTTGTGACCAGTACTACTGGCTACTGCTAGAGTTGCCAACATCGTCTGGCTCAGTGTTACTTGGGAGTGGGAGTGAAAGCGGGGAGCGAGAGTGACATTTTCAGAAGCTCCCAGTTTGGGAGCGAATCCCTGAGGAGTTCGACAACCAATGTCACTAACATCAAGGTACATAGAGGGATTGGTGCTCTTGATTAAATACGAGTTCCATACCCATACCCTAATACATGACAAAATTCAATAGAAACATTGCAATCCCCCAATCCTGAAATCCTGAAAAAACTGATAAGTCTGCTGGAATTTGAATGAAATCTAAAATTCTACTCTCTCCATATGAAATCCAATGAGGCCAGAACCACTCTCAAACATCCTGAGTCATTTCATGGTAATGTTAAAAATTTAAGTAAAAGTGACAAGTAAAAGGATGAAAATGAAGATTAAGGAGAATGTCACTTTTACTTTAAGAATTTAACATTACCATGAATAGCATATCAATAGTATTAAATAGGGTTTGGGAGAGGGGAATGGACCCCAAAGACCAACAAACCAATTCATAAAACCATTTGGAGTCCCCCACACTCAGAAAAACATAAAAAATAAAAATAAAAACAATTGCATTTTTGGGGGTTCACTGGCCACTGGAAGTGACCCGGCCAGGTTGATACGGACTCGGCCGAGCTGGCCGAGTTGATATGGACTCGGCTGACTCGGTCTTAACACGGCCGGCCGAACCGATTCAAAGGTCGGGATGCAAATTTTTTTACTGGCTCAAACCAACTCGGCCGAGTCGGTTCCGAGCCGACCGGCTTTTAAAACAATGGATGGAACCGACCTTGATTCTCCGTGACAACCAAAGATGTATCAAGCTCTCAAAGAATCCAATGTTTCATGACACGTCGAAACACATTCAGATCAAGTACCACTTCATTCAATACTATGTGCAGATGGGGGTAATAAAACTACATTACATACCTATGAGCAGGTAGCAAATATTCTGACCAAAGTTTAGATGAAGGGAAAATTCGTATTCTTCAGAGACAAGCTAAGGGTGGTGTAGAACACCTTCCTTGCTAAGACAAAGTGTTGAAACTTGAAAATGTAGCTTGGAAGGTGATTCTACATTGGTCAAGTGCCATGAGAAGTGAATTACCAAAATTCTCTCACAACATAATTAATTAAATATTTCCTAAGTTTGGACCTTAGGCATAGAATCAATAATTTAAATTTTTATTTTACTTGCCACTTTTTTATAAAGTTAAGAGGTCAGCGAAACATTATATCGTGACCGTTGATCTCAAGAGTGGAGGTGCAATCTGAGCCCTCCATCACTTTGGAGTTTAGGTCAAAAAATTATTAAAAAAAGGGAAATGGGTTGTTAGAGAGCTCAGTTTGATTTGGCATGAGAGCTAAGCGTTCAACATACACAGGAATTCAAAGTTATAGCAAAGTGTGATCAACACAGAGGAAAATCTCAGGGGCACCGAATAGGCTTGAGGAGGCCAAATTATCCAAGTCATACATGTCGATTTAGAGGAGAAGAAATAGACCGGTTTGACAGAGCCAAGTTGGGCAAATCGATTGGGCTAAAAAGGCCCGTGTTGTTAAGCCGTATAGGCCAATATCTAGTGAGTAGTACAAATAAATTTGGTTGGGTCGTATAGCTAATTTGTTGGGTCAAAGGGCCAAAAACTTATGTGTAAATTGTTGGTGTAAATTCCTAAAAAAATATTTGCTATAATCAATTTTCTTAAGCTGAATAAAGAATCCAAGTTTGTTGTTTTTCCCCACAACGGGGTTTCCAAGGTAGAAATTGTGTCAAATATTTTTATTTGCTTGGTTTACTGTTAGTTTATTTCTTGTTATAAAATTTCAAATCTAACGAAATTAATTTTATTTATGTTCTAAGAAATTTTATTGAACATTAGATCTGATCTTGGTTCGAAAAAACTAACAAGCCTTGTCCAACATAGATTATTTTCACCTAGTCTATTTTCATCACCTTGAGCACTGCACTTAAAGTATCCTTATAAGTGAATATTGGGAAGCCTCCCTTGTGAAATTCTACTAAAGAGCGAGAGGAAGATTGTTGAGGGAAGAGTGGCAATCTCCATCATTGTTGCTACAAGGTCTGGCCCTCGCCTTGTGAACACCATCACAAGACCTGCGAGGTTTTGCGACAACAACAACCAAAAGTTGACAAGATACCTCCCACTATTTCTCATAGTGCATTGCTCACAATGCTTTTGAATGTGCCTCGCTCACCCATGATTCTTTGATGTGCCTCAAACCTCACTCACTCGTGACTACTCAACACACCTTGGCCCTCCTCGCATATGACTCACAGTGCTACTCAGTCACGCGACTCACAATATAGCATGATGTCAAACACCAAACTATTTGTATTCTTCGTGATAGTGTGACTACTTCATAAATAATAATTAGGGTTTTAATATCGTTTTATGGTTTTTACGTCATGCACGGGGGGTTGGGGGAGGGCACAAGCTCAGCTTCATTCAGACAATGAGCTTCTACAAGCTCCATATACTAGAAACTCCATCTAGAACGTTACCAAGCTCTCATTTCCCTGCATTCAAAGCTCCCAAGTTCTCAAAATTGTTCCCAACCAACTAGGGACATTTCATTCCCCTTCCCAAGCTCCCAAAAATGGTTGAATGACGAAAACAAGTTTTAGAGATAGTGAGAGAGGTTCTCGTACAACTAGAGTAACTTTCTCAAAGAATATGAAATAAGAAATCACACTTAAGGCAGCACTATGAGAAGGAGAAAAAGAAAGAGATAAGATTAAAAAAAAAGAAGTGAGAGGAATAGAGTCAACATCTAAGCGAGGTCTCAAAAGAAGGGGCAAATAAAAGGGGGACAAAACATGTGAAGGATAAGAAAGCATGATCAAGGAGGGTCAATAGATGAGATAGCTAAAGATCACAAATGTGACAAAATAAAGCATTGTTGTCAAAAACATTCTCGATCACAAAGGTTTCCATATTGAATGAAAAGCATGTGTGCCTAGAAAAACAAGGCAACCAAAGCAAGGGTACTTGTTGGAATTCATAAAACGAGGCAACCCATTAAAGGCCATAAGTTATAACTCTCCCTTAGAAAAGATGTCTTTCATAGGCCATAATAAGATGCAAGTCATGTGTTCAATATGTCAAGAACCAAAAATCCTCCAAGTCTACCTCATGGAGACAAAATTTGTCATCCATCAAATTGTGGATCAAAGTGTGTTGCATCCCTATACAAGGGTAGAGATAGAAAATCCCACATTGAAAACAATTACTAATATTTTGGAATCCTCTATCACACCTAGTTAAACAATAGTTGTTTTAGAAACTTTAAAAGATGCTAACAGCACACGCACCAAAAGATATAGGCACCCACAAAAAATTCCTCCAAAACTTCAAATGGGTTCAAGAGATTTGATACCTCTCGGTGGTTGATAGATCCAGAGTTAAGATGGATCTAGATTGGTTTATCAACAGAACAAGGATGTGGTTTCCCTCCTTTGGCAGGCTTATTGAGGGGATATTAGGTAGTTGAAGACTCGACAAAAGGCTGGCAACTCGTGGACTTGGGGAGAGTGACCGTGGACTTGGGGAGAGTGACCGTGGATTCAATTATCGGAGTCCAGATAGGTTCGCATCCATGTTTTATTTTGTAAATTTTTAATTCTAAAAGCTATAATTCCATCAAATTATATGTTTTTATTTAATATCTAGTATCTACATGGAGATCAAAGCCTGCTGAGCCTGAAACCTGACAAGTTACAACCTAAACATAGATTAACATCAACACGAAAACCATCTTGAACCTGAAAACTTGAATACAGATAAGACAATTCGAGACGCCTGCTTAACATATTCAAATTTCAGACATGGTACAAACAAAATTTGTGCATAAAACAAGAAATATATCTTCCATCTCAGCGTGGCCGACATGGGGCACCTAAGGGAGGGTTTCCTCAACTACTGGTTGGCGTTATTTTGCTTAAGTGCTTTACACTGTCCAAAATATGCAGGCCCTTGCCGGGCGAGCCGTCGATGTAGCCTTTCGTTTGCATGTTATTTCTTTTTAATAAAGAGAAAGAGAAGGGAGCCAGGTACGGTTAAGTGGATTTGGATGGGTCAGTGTATATTCCATTGTATATTAACGTATTGATGAGATGTACACTCTTCAATTTTTAACGTCCATGAATTTTTCCCACGTGATTCTTTTTGTATCATGCGGTGTTTAATTCTAATTGGAACTTAGAAATTGGTAACTATGACTACACATTCAATGCAGAGACGAAACCAAACTTGAAACAAATTAATCTGCACCCATTCTTTAATGACAGCATTCTTGGCATGGCGGGCGCTACTTCAATTGCAATCGGACCGGCTAACCGGCTACAGCTTCTTTCTTGATTGAGGTTTTTATTTTCTGAAGTTCATTGCAAGAAGTGAAGTGACAAGTGAAAATGATGTTGCAGGCGGGCGGGCACTCACCCAACCTTAACGGCGAGCGCCACAGCCGCTCGCATACGCGGCTTGGTATTTCTTCTCACGTAGTAATGCAGACCGTTAGTCAAGGCGCCGTAATGCACTCCCACCGGCTCCTCCGACAATTTATCCTCCAGCTGAACGTTTAACAGCTTCAGCGACTTGAATCCCCGGCGTATCATCGGCGCTGAATCTGTTTCTGTGGAGGTTGCTGCAAGCAAATCCATTGTGCGCTCCCGTCTGTTGCTCCCTGTTAACTATTCCTTACCGCCTGTTGGAGGGTTTCAGGGACTTGGATTCCAAACAGAGTTCAGCCAAATTTGTCAAACATTTCATTACTTCAACGAGGGTTTTATTAATTTTCTCCGTCATTTCCTCATTTCCACGCCCCATTTTTCCGCGTTTGCTTTGCGGGTATGGATTATCTATGTGTCATGGTGACGTGGATGTGTTCACAATATTTTTTTTATTTTTAATTATTACTAGCAATTGCCTCTAATGTGGAAAGTACATCGAAGTGATAAAAGTTTGGGAAGATCATCTCGTCATGAATAGAGCCCATCACTGAGTGCATGTACATAAGGTCTTGGAAACTCTCTAATGCAACCACCGCAAGGCGAGCCCATTGCTCACAACTTATGCATGAGCTCAAAGTGTTGACAAACGTTGCCCTAGGTGTGTCACGCTCGACTAGTTGTCTTTTCTCTTTCACACATTGTTTTTAGCCCTGGAACTCCACCAAGCTGCGAGAGTGATATTCGTCAAGGTCCAAGAGACCAATGACTTATTCCCCAAGTTACACAATTGGTCCTCCTCTGAGATTCCACTAGTCTAGTTGACATTTATTCAATGTTCTAGTCTGGTATCCTCAAAATGAAGGGGAGTTCTAGGATTACTTTCATTTCATTTGAAATGCACATGCCAATGATGTTAAGGTTGTCATGGCCACATTTGTTGGCTTTGATAATATCAAAGTCTTAGGGGAGTTTAGAATAGACAGGGCAATTAGATTTGCTCAGAAGTTTGGGGTTCCAATGGCATTTGGAGGGTCTCATGCAAACTTTTGGATATTTTGCAAGAGTATAAGAGAATCATGCCAATCCATACCAAAGGACAACTTCAAAGAAGTAAACAAAAAATTGACGAAACGTTGGATCCATTCTTAAACTTAGAGACAATCAACCAAATAATTTCTCTTGTATGTGATGTGAGCCACCAAGGCCTACAAATAAAGATTTAAATATATTATAATCGATTCTAAAGTAAATGAAATTTGAACTAACATAATCTTTTGAAAAGCAAAGTTTTAAAACCTCTTTCCAACATAAATATAACTATAAACGATCTTTTGAAGAGTCAAAGCCTTCAGTATCACATTCACATTGGTGAGATGAGTGTTCTGGGCTTCTATTCTCTATGAAATCAAGCACTATGACCTCCAAATTGTGTTCCAAGTCATCGTTGGCGTCTTTATGCAAAAGACCACAATGTGAATCTAGTTCCCAATCTTTGAAAATCCAGTTTCGAATCTTTGAAGGACAAAAAGAGAGATAAAAATAAATATCTCAAAGGTCTTTGAAGAAAGAGATGAAATAAAATATCTCAAAGCTCTTTTGAGGACACTTACCAAAGAAACGAAAACACTAGCATCAGCGCGGTCTGTGTTCCAAATCTTCAACTTAAATCCTTGATAAAAGTTTTTGTAAAGATCTTCGATCGTCCTTTTCTTTAAGGGCTAATGAATCACTGAAAGGAACCTAAGCCCATTTTTTATACACAAAATAATTGTTTTCCTTTAAATATCATCCGACGTGTATCCTTTTAAGTGCGGAAGAAACAATTTTACTAATAGTTTCAAATATGTGGTCATTACAATCGCCAAATTTAGGCAGATTTATTCTCTAACATTCTTAAATGGACCTCCGCAACCCAAAACACAAACGAAGCGATGAAATTTATGAAGACTTTGAATTTCAAAACACTAGAGATAAGATTAGCTCTGATGACGAAATGAAGTCAAAATAATTTGTCACAGCATATCGTTGATTTGACAAGAAATGCAATATTTTACAATAATGAAACCTGAGGCACTTATTTTCAGGAAATGTGGCCTAAGCGAGAGTCAATATGTATGAATATGTAGTAATTCATCCACAATGAGGCTACATAATTGAGGGTAAATATGTATGAATATGTTCATCAATGGTGAGGGTAGATAAGTGAGGGTAAATATGTATGAATATGTTGTAAATGTATAAATATTTTGTAATACCACGTAAATATTTCATAATGCCTAGCCCATGTATAAGTCTACACTTCAGTTAGGCGCAACACAGTCAAAACTTCTTGCAAGGTTTTTTTAAACGAAAAATACATGTATTGGCATATAATTTAGCAACTCTTATGTTTTATAGCAATTCCGCCACCAAAAACTTGGGCTCATCACTACCATACTTTTTGTGAATGACAACAACGATCACCCACTCTACCTCTAACAAATCTTTATTAAACATGTAAAAAATTACATATATCTTATTATGGTTATAATATAAATAATAATTTTTATTAAAATTAAACAATATCTATATTTAATTATAATCATAATCATTTATTTAATAAATATTTTAATTTTAATTTCAATTACATATCTCCATCCCTTTAATAAAATACACATTTCAATACAAGCATGCAAGCAACCCTTCCTTTCCCAACAAAAAAATACACATTGTTAAATTAATTTAGTATTTTTCTCTAGAAGTCATGTCTCATGTTCCTTCTATGTTGTTGTCATACTTTACTTTACTTTCCATGAAATTGTCAATTCATTTAATTAATTGATTCTCATATGTCTCGTCATGTCATTTCTACATCCTTTCGCTTCTTCCTCAACATTGCTTTTCATTTCATAATTATATTATTCTTTGATACAAAACTCGGAAAGGTAAGCAACCATATTTTTTAATATTAATGAATTCAAAGGAAAAGAGAAAAACTGGAAACATACAAAGAAATTGTGTGGAATTTTGTGGAATTGTTTTATAGAGGATGAGCCAAGTTTTCAAGGCATAAAGATTTTTACTAATGGAGTTAATTGAATTTTGGATACAGGCATAAGTGGGATCGGTTCAATCAATATATGTAGGTAATGGATCTTTAATGGAAAATGAAGTTTATTAGGGGAAGCTCTTCTGGATCATCATAAAATATGTATGGACATTTTTCACTCTCTTGAACACTTGCACAAGCATTTGCGGGTCTAGATCGAAGGATGGAGAAGATCGAGTGACATCTCAACGTTCTCCTAGCAATAGAAAGATCATCAGAGGACCCAAAAGCACCAACCCTAATTGTAGGCTCGGATTATGATCCGTCAGCTTGACTGTGATTTGGTTATGGTTTTTGATATCCTATTTCTAGTTACTTTTTGTACAATACCAGTTATGTCAATGTCTCAGTTGCAATTTGGTTAATTTTCTCTTTTAGTTCTCAGTTATCCCTCTCTTCTTTAAGGAGAGGCTATTTCTAGATATGGTAGAGTCTCCCTTGTGAGCGACTAACTTGACTTTTGTAATCTTCTATGTAAATCTCAGTTTTTGCAGTTAATAAAATTCAACCCCAAAAAACAAAGTTTAAAATAAATAATTTTAATAATATATATAACTACATACATATACATTTATAATTTTTCTTTGACATATTTTATAATATGTTAAATTTATTTATTTAACATAAAATTTGTAGCATTATATATCATATATAGAGAGAGAGAGAAAGAGAGAGTTTGTATAAAAAAAGTTGTGTATTTTTATTAATCAAATATAAATATTAGATTTGAAATATTACAATTATTTATATGAATTATCATTATGTTAATTTTGATGGGAAATTGGATCTTAATTTAACCTCACAAACTTATTATATATTGAAAAATATGTACAAAGCATATTACATGACCCAAGAACATATTACATATGTACAAAGAGAGCTTTTCTCTCGGCATTGTTGCAGAGCAAAGATCGACACAAAAGAAATAATGATAAATGCAAATGACCAGGAACGTGAAAGTCTGAGTGTGGAGGCAAGAGAGCAACATATAGGCTCGAGAGAGGGAAAAGGATGAGCAAAGGGAGCACTAGAAGAGCCAAAGAGACTGGCGAGACCACTAAAAAGGATCCTAAGAGTGCAAGAATAACCCAGTAGTTTATAAAATTATAAGAAAACCAAATTAAGCATAGGCAATATACATGGGCACAACCAAGTGGGAGGAGCCAGGGGAGTTTGCAACCCAAGGCACCCCTCGTTGAGATGTCGATCATAGAGAAGATGTAACAGCCCTGGTGAAAATTTCGTGTAATAAAAGTTAATAAAGGAAAAATAATAACCACAATTGATGGGATACTTATTCCAAGTTGAATGTTAGGCAAAATCCTAGTGATGGGGATCACTTGTGATTCATTAATGGATAAGGAAATTGTCAAAGACAATGGTTAAGGATTTGGAAAGGAAAAATAGCATTTTTGGCACATTTATTTATGAAAATAGTGGAAATTAGGAGAAAAAGGAGGTGAAAGATCACAGGTTGCATGTGAGGAGGAAAATGAAAGGAAATAATGGAAAATGAAGAAAATAGAGGCCTCATTCATTAAAAGGCTTCTGAGGATTAGTTGGTAACCTTTTGTCAATTCAATTTTGGAGCTCTCTTTCTCTCTCTCTCTCTCTCTCATACTCTTGGATACTTAGAGTTTTCTTGGAACACTCTTGGAGGGTGTGGCATACTTGGATTTTTGGAGCAAGAAGGCAAAGGAAGAGTAGGAAAGTGTAAGAGGACATCGGGATCAACAACTGCAACAAGATGTGCTTGCAGGTACCGAGTTGCATGTATGTTTTCTCACTAGTTTTGGCATGCATGGCATATGCATGTGGATTATAGGTCATGATCTGTCACTGTCATGGAGGATTCCATGGATTGACAATGGATTGCCTAGCCTTTCCATTTCCTGGATATGCATGGAGATTGTGGGTTTATTTCCTTGTTTGGTTTTGGTTGGTTCTCATGTTTCCTTAGCTTGGGTTGAGTTATTAGTTCATGGAAACCCTAGTTGGACAAATGCTCTGGAAGCCCTGTAACAACTTGGGTTCAGTTACTAGTCCTGGAAGCCTTGGTTGGACAAATGCCCTGGAAGCCCTGGTTGGACAAACACTCTAGAAGCCCGACATTAGTTGTGGGTTGAGTTACTAGTCCTGGAAGCCTTAGTTGGAACAAACACTCTATAGCCCTGGAAGGCTTGGATAGAGACAAATCTAATGATGGTTTTGTGATGTTTGACCATGAGGTGGAATCATTGTTTGATGGGTTGTGGTGGATGGCCTCTAGAAGCCCTGGGTTATTTTGGATTGGTGTGTTCTATGAGATCCCATATTTATGCTTGGAATATGGAAGGGGGGTGAATGGATGAAGAGAGATTTGGCTCAGCCATTCTACAATCGGGTGGAACGTGGAAGTCCTATCCCAGGTTTGGATTTTGCATCATCAATATGAGGTTATTTCTCCTGGTATTTCTATGAGTATTATACTAGTTTATATGTGGATCATATGGTTGTGATTTCATTGGTATTTTTGTTATTGTTATGTTGGTTATATATATGATTTATAACAGTAGCTATGTATGGCTCTCATCATGTTTTAACTGGTAAATGAATGAACAATGTGTCTATGAACTAATGGATGAAATGGTAGTTGATGTGTTGAGGCATCAATGCTTCTTAGTGATTCTCAGCTAAGTATGAGATCCCTATGCTCAGATTTGTTATTTACACCTTAGATTACATATTTGTGATATGTTTGATGAAATATTTGTCATGGCTAGTAGGGGTCTAGTCAAAGTCTTATTCAAGTTATTGCATTTATAATGTCATTTCCTTGTTACTATTGTTATGAAGATGTCATTCAATCCTGGGCAGTGACCTGGGCTCTGGGCCTAAAAAGTGGCTCAAATCCTGGGGACACTGGCACAACATTGTATAAAATAGTCCCTAAAAGCTGGCTTGCAGGTCTATGAGAGCGTCCAGAGGTCCTTGGATGCTAGCGTGCCCATAGCATGAGAGCGTCGAGAGGTAAAGTAGTCAAAAATCTCAGTGCAACCCAAGGGGCAGTTGGCAGAATGGTTGGATTGGTTCCTGAGGGTCCTAATACTGATGTTGAATGTTTGTATAGTGTGTTTTCATTAGTTCCACTTTCTTAACGTGACTTAGTAGGTCAAATCATATCATAGTGGCCTCTCATTGCATGTTTACCCCGACTAGCTGGTAGCTTGGCTAGATGTGGGGGGAGGGTGTTACAAAGTGGTATCAGAGCATGGTTCACCCCTTGAACTGGATGGGTTGTGTGTTGTTCATGCATGCATGTCAATTGCATGTTTGTCTCTTACGCTTGCATTTCTTGTTCTTGTTGCATTTGCATAACGTTGATCATGGTTGTAGTGATGTCGCCATGTGGAAGTTGGTGTTGTTATTTTGGGATGCATCGTCATGAGTGTATGATTGGTTACATGTTGTTATATGTCGCTTACATTTATCATTTTGTATGCTTGGTTACGTTCTCGTATGTTTGGTTACATTCTTGTATGTTTGGTCACATGTATCATTCTTGTAGGTTGGTTACAAGTATTGTTCGTTTATGCTTGATTACATGTGTTTATGCATGTGTATGGTTGGTTACGCATTGCTTATGCATGTTAATGTTTGCATGTGTTCAAGTGTACATTGATTTAATGGTTGTTGTCATGCATGAGGTCGTAGTATGTATTGTTGATAAGGTCAAGCATTAATGATTGGACCCTAGCTAGAATGATGGTTGCATGGTTATATGCTTACATGTTGTGTTTCTATATGTTGTCATGATTATGTTATAAATGTATCACACTAATTTGTTGATCTTGCAGACAAGGTATCCTCCCAAAACTATACTAAAGTATGTTGGTTTATTGTTATTTGGTTTAGCTGACATGATATACCTTGCAGGAAGAAATATCAAATGGCTAGCAAGATGGTAGACTACAAAGACTCTCCCTGTGAATTAAATGAGCAATATGGTTTTAGGAATTCTTCTGATTTAGTAGATACATTGAGAAGCTTAAAGGGAGAAATAAGGAGTTGTAAGGTAGATAATGATAGAATCATGCAGGCATAGGAGAAACAAGCAGAGATAAATGCAGTGATACTTCAGAGTTTGTCATATATGCAGCGACAGGGACCACATCAGATCAACTATGAGCAGAAGGACAAAACTAATGGGGCATATGGCAGTAGGTCGCATGGTGGTCACAGGTTAGATAGAGATGACACAGTTAGAGATGGAAGATGTTAGACACTCCAGATATGAGAGGGGATAAACACAGGTACTGTTATCACCCCAAGAAACTCTCCTAGGTTGTAGCTCGGAGATGCTCGAGACATTACAAATTCAACTTAATGTTGTAAATGGATGAATGGAAGGAATGATGCTTGTTCAAGCTAGATAACCACTTATACTTTGCTTGACTCCAGACATGCGTGAACAACCCCAGACTACAAGGCTTTAGACCACCAATTACTCACAGTTTAAGGATTGGGTGAATATGGAGAATACTGACCACACCAGCAGATGCACAAGGCCTTTAAAGGGCTGGCTACAACCAGTAAAGAGGTCTGCAAATCTAATTCCCTAATGCACAAACAGGATGACAGTTCTCTGTCACTAGGTGAAACAGAAACCTGAATAACTCATTCACCGATAAATACAAGACTTTAACATAGAGATAGGATGACAACTCCTCTAATGTTAAACCTCAAAAGTTCAAGAAAATAGCATATAGGGCATAACCTGGAATAGAATAGGAATGGAAAGTGAGTAATCAATAGCAAAATAAGCTTGTATTAGCTAAAAATGAAGACGAGACGCTGCAAGTATCAAAGTAGTTACAGTCTCCATAAGTTGAACCTTACATCAAAACAACAACCATCAACCCTGATTACATCTGGTTTCTGGGTATATACAGAGTTTCATTACAAAGGCACTTGACCATTCTAGGTATGGAGGGGTCATAATTGACCACCAACCGTTTTAACTGCCTGACAGAACTTCTAAGTGCGGTGGCTTGCTGTAGCGGACGAATTTGATCCATTCCTGTGCTCTGTTGTCCTTCTCGGGCAGGTGGAGTGCCGTGTAGAATGAAATTCCATAACTGTTAAATGCGGTTATCTGCTCGAGCTCTGTCTTTTTCCCTCTCGGCCATACTGTTCGTGGAATGCAGTTATTGAGGAGAAAATGCACCGGGTATTGGTAACTGGTCACCTTTGTCCTTCGGGTGCACAGAATGATCAGGGCAAGTGGACTGCATGGCGGATGTACGGGCAAGACAAAGGAAGGAAATCAGTGATTGGATCAAGCGAATAGACGGCGGGGTTCGCTCGGCGGAAGGCATCGGAAGGAAGCGGGAGCAAGATGATCGTGAGTCATTGGATCTCGGGTGGGTAGATCCAACGATCATCAGGCAGAGGAGACGCGCGGGGGTTAACGGGTGGGAATAACGATTTTGGCAGCATGCGGTATTGATCACACCGCTTCAGGGCCTATGTTGGTAAAAGGACAATGGCGCGCGATACCATTCAAAGGGTGATGCGTGGTGGCAGGGAAAGGATGAAAACTGCCCTCCATCGCGCGTTAACGCGGCGCTACATTGTGGTTGCGGGGAAAGCGGATGTCGTCCGATCGCGGCGGATGCGATCGAATGGTGGGTATTTGATTGCGCAAGTCACTTTATTTGACGTGACCGGAGCCGTTGGATCGGCGGGGAGAGTTAACAGCTACGATTTAAAGGTGGGGAGGGGTCAGGGGAGCACAGGGTCATGTGGACATGGTTACATGATGGTTTAGGCTCCGCACTCGGGGGCCTGAGGGAACACAGGTTTATGTAGGGTTTTAGAGGAAAAATGGAGGTAGCGAGGTGATGAGGGTGTAAGCGGAGTGAAGGAGAAGGAGAAAGATGACTGGTGCGAGTCCTCTTTTGAGTATGAACTATACGACCAAGCTTGCATTTGACCCTCAAAATGTCAAAATATGTAGTAGAGCTAACACTGGTTCCTTCTGGGGATGAGATCCTCCCTGTGAGGTCTCAAGAACTGCAGATCATTGCCTTTCCTGTGAAAACCAATTTAGCAAAATCTCCTAGTGTTCCATTGGGCATGGATTATAACTGAGTCTACATTAAAACAGATAAAATAACATATTTACAACTTTAAGGCCAAAAGACCTTAAATAACATAAATTTTCATAAAGCGCCCATTGACTGGGCCATCGAAAACTGTTTCCCCTTCCATACTTTGCAGCATGAAAGTATTGTTCCCTTGAATCTAAGAGTGGTTGCCTTTCTTCTCTTTTAGTGTATCCCATTTCAGAACCGAATCTCCAACCTGAAAATTATATGTTTTTGTCCTTCTGTTAAAGGCTTTTTTGATCTTCTTCTGATGTGCCACAGACCTTTCAACCAGCTTTTCTTTGATTTGATGTACCTCTGCTAGATCAGTGATCCCTTTTGCCATGTCTTCTTTCCCATTCTGCTTTTCTTGTAGGAACTTTGCCACAGGGAGGGTTAACTGAATTGTGAATACAGCCTCAGTGCCATATACCAACTTGAATGGAGAACTCCCTGTGGATTTCTTAGTGGTTATTCTGTGAGCCCACAGTGCATACCTGAGCTTAGAATCCCAACTCTTTTTGTTATCTTCCAACAGCTTTTTAATTATCCTTATTAGGCTTTTGTTGGAAGACTCTGCTAGACCATTTCCTCGAGGGTAGTATGAGGTGGAATGAACCATTTTAATTCCCATTGAACCACACATGTCCACCAATTCTCTTGCCCTAAAGGCTGCTGCATTGCCTGTGACTAATTTATGTGGACAACCAAATATTGTGAAGATATTCTCTGTTAAAAACTTCATGACCACATGATGATCAACCTTTCTGGTAGGGATTGCTTCAATCCATTTAGTGAAGTAATCTACGGCTACTAGGATCCATTTGTGTTGGCCACTGGAATGTGGACTCATTTCTCTAATGAAATCCAAGCCCCAATGTTGAAAAGGGCCACTAGAATGTATGGATTTTAAGGGTAGAGACTTCAATTGTTGCTCCCCTTCAAATCTTTGGCAACTGTCACAAGATTTAACAAATGAAAGGACATCAGCAAACAAGGTGGACCAATAGTACCCAGCTCTGAGAACCTTGTGAGCTATAGTTTTCCAATAATGGTGTCCTCCACACATGCTGGAATGAAACTGCTGCATAACCTCCATTGATTGTTCTTTGTCCAGACATCTTAAAAGAATCCTAGAGGGATCCCTCCAATAGAGCAAATTTTCATGGATGCAATATTTTACTACCCTGAGCTTAATAGTTCTGGCTTGGCTTGAACTAAGACCTATAGGAACTTCTAGCTTCAACAATAATTGAGCTATTGCAGAGTACCAACCACAAGAAGCTAGATTTTCTACCAAAGACTGATTTTTCCCTGGTTCAATTGTTTCCTCTTCGGTCTGACCATTCCCTGAAATTGTGCCTATGAGATTTATGTCCAACGTTCTGCAATTTTCTTCAGCTATCAATCTGGCAAGGCCATGACCTCTGACAAGCTTGGTGGGCTTCAATTCTACATTAAATTCAATTAGCTTTGCAATCCATTTAGCCCTTCTTCCATCAACATCAGGCTGTGTTAGGACGTCCTTTATTGAAGCAGGGGGCACATATGCAATTATCTTGGAATGCAAAATGTAAATCCTAAAAGCTTTCAAAGATTTGATAAGAGCATATGCTTGTTTTTCAATGAAATCATACTTTAGCTCAGCATCTCTTAAAGTTTTGCTGAAGAATGCCACTGGATGCTCTGAGCCTTCTTCATCTGCTTGGGTTAAAACTACTGCAAGGGTGTCATCAAAGGCAAACGAAAATATGTGGAACTCCTTGTTGTAATCTGGGTTGATTAAAGTAGGAGCTTCCACAATAGCTTCCTTAATGAACTCAAAGGATCTTCTTGCTACATCAATCCATTTGATCTCTGACCCCTTTTTCAACATGGAGGTAATATGCTTCACAAGTTCTACAAAATTTGGGATAAACCTCCTCACAAAATTTATCTTGCCCAGAAAGGACTGGATATCCTTCTTTGATCTCGGGACAGACAAGGTTTGTATTGCTCTTACTCTTTATGGGTCAATCCGGACACCTGCAGTAGAAACAACATGTCCTAACAGCTTGCCTTCTTTTAAACCAAACTGTGACTTTTTAGGATTGACTGAAATCCCAAACCTTCTGCACTTCAGGAACACTTTCTTCAAATGTTGCAAATGGTCCTGATAGTTGCTAGAGTATACTGTTATATCATCAAGGTAGATAAGGACAAACTTATCCTTCTCTCCCACAAATGCTATATCCATAGCTCTCTAAAAGGTGGCTCCAGCATTCATCAGCCCAAAAGGCATCTTGGAATACATAAAAGTGCCCAAGGAGTGGTGAATGTAGTCTTCTCTTGGTCATCTAGATGTACAACAACCTGGTTATACCCTGAAAATCCATCCAGGAAAGACATCACTTTGGCCCTTGAGACCTTCTACAACAAATGCTCCATCTTGGGTAGAGGATAATTGTCTTTCTTAGAGCATTTGTTTAAGTTTCTGAAATCAACACAGAGTCTGATTTCTCCACTTTTCTTCCTTACCACTACCAAATTGGCTATCCATTTTGAATATCTTTGAGGGACTATGATTTTGGCAGCCCATAATTTCTTGATTTCTTTTTCAATTAGAGGAAGGAGCAAAGGGTTTATTGGTCTCAGCTTCTGCTTGAAAGGGATGGTGTCTTTCTCTAGAGGAATTTTATGCTAGATGATATTTTTGTCATAAGTTTTCAGGTCACCATATTCCCAAGCAAAAACATCAGCAAATTGCTTCATTAAATTGCAGTATTCAGAACTTTGGGCAGCAGATAAATGGGTGGACAGATTTATATATCTTAGATGATCTAGACTCCCTATGTTATGCTTACGAACTGCAGATTGGTCTTCTTTTTGGGCAGCCTTATAAGGCACATCATTCTAGTCAAATAACTTTTCTAAAGGAACTAGACCCTTAGGTATCTGATTGCTGGGCAGTTGGACAATGCTATCTCTACCAATTTTGTTTCTAAGCCGAGGCTTTCTTCCAAGGCTTCATTCTCTTGGTCAATTTGCATTTCAGAGAACTCATCAATGACTTGCAAAAACCTATTCACTTCATCATCATCTTCAAAAACTTTCCAATGCTAGACATTATCAGGCAAGGATGGTCTATATTTCATCTGGACTTCATACACTAGTCTGGGAGGCATGGGAGGGATAAACATGCTAGCAGTCATAACAAGGGAACCAGCAAGTTGATTTTTAACTCTAGGAATATATGAGATACATAAATTATCAAAAGAATCTTTGAGTCTCCATACCTCATCTCTATATGCTTTCAGCCTTCGGTGCTTTGCTTGAAAAGTTTTGTTCACTTGCTGAATAATAAGATCAACATTTCCAAACACCTCTATGTTACTGATTCCTTTATCTTTAGCTGCATTAAGGCCCAATATTAGAGCCTCATACTCTGCTACATTGTTTGTGACTTGGAAAGCCAGCTTAAAAGACAGATGTGTGCTTTCTTGTTTTGGGGATATCAACACTACCCCTGCTCATGCAGTCTCCCTGGAACATGCTCCATCAAGTAACATCTCCCAAACCTGACTTCCTTACTCTTCCCCGGCCTGATTCATTGGTTTCTTAATCTGCATTGAGGCCTTCTGAGACTTTTCAATTTGGAGAATACATGCTCCAAAGTCAGCGTCCACAGCATAAATGGGATGATTGGAAGGATTCTCCTCATCGCTAATGATGTAGGCCAGCTGTGCTTCTCTGTACAATCTCATGCTTTCTCCTCCAAAGACTGGGACAGTGGCATAAGATAAATCATTATGTAGTGTCCCACCTAGTCTCTTAATCCATCCCCTGGATAGTAGCATGCCAAACTTAGGAGGGACATCTGCTACCACAATGTACATCACCATGCTCTTCATGGGCAACTGAGTTAGGGTAATGGCCAGGTCTTTGATTAATCCTAGGCATTTTACCTTTCTTGAATCAAAGGAGAATAGATCATGATATGGTCTAGTGATATCAAGACCTAACTCTTCCATGATAGCTTTAGGCATCAGATTGTGGCTGGCCCCTGTGTCTAGCAGGCAATTGTGGAGAATTTAGTCATGAATGGTCAAGGAGACATAAAATGATGGAGAATTATCAGCAGCAGGTTCAGTCATCAGGCTAAGCACAACTGCAGGCTTATCATCTTGCAAATTTACATAGTCGGTGGGGGCTTATGAGGCTTTCAGCTCAAGAGCATCAAGAATAGGTTTTCTAAAAACTTCACTCTTTGCAAGTTCTGCCGGAGGTACAGATATTTTAATTTCTGGACTTCTGACTCAAAGCTGAAAGGGGAAGCGAACTTGTCAGGACCTCTTACCTCTTGAGCTGGTGCTTTGAGGATGACTGGATCAACTGCTAATCTTTTATGTCTGATATTCTGTTGCTCTGTTGGGACAACAACTTTTTGTGCAAGATTCTCCTTAACATTGTTTGCTTTTGACCTCAAATTGTATCTTTGCTGCTCATCAGTCTGCATAACAGCCTCTCTGTCCCACCTTTGATTGTTTTGGTCCTGTAGTAATGATCCTTCATAGGCAGCCAATATAAAAAAGGCAGCACTGCCTTTATCTTCCATGCAATGAATCTCGTCCTCCTCTTCAAACTGCTCCTCCTCCATAACTACATTTTGAAAGGAGCCTTAACCTTTTGTTCTTCATTTGATTCTTTACCCCTCTGAATGATTTGCAGTTGTTCATTTTCTCTTATGATTGGATTTGGGTTTCTTGGAGCAAATGTGTTTGGAAGCCTTGTCTTTCCTGAGCTCTGCTCAAGCTTCAGCTTAGATATTTCAGCAGCCAATGACTCTATCATCTTAGTCATCTTGGCTAGTTTAGGTTTTGAAGATGAAGCAGAGGAAGAAGAAGCCTCGCCTCTCTGCCTCCTTCTATCAACTTGACTTTTGAGTTTCTCTGTAACCATGATAATTGATTCTACCTCTAGGGCTGCATCTTGCATTTCAACTAGAGTAGCACATCTTCTTTCTCTCAATAGTAGGCAGAAATCAGAGTCAAAAGCACTGGCATATGCAAGTTTGGTAGAGGTGGGGGTAGGCTATACTTCAGTTGGTATCTTACTATACATATGATTGAATCTTTTATTAAATCGGGCAATGATTCCCCATTCTCCCTCTTCAGGTTTCAAAACTCGGTATGGTAGTATAGCAAGTCTTTTTTATCTCCCCAGTGCTTCAAAAATGCATCATCTAAGGCTTCAATGTCAGCAATAGACCTAGGGGCCAGTTCTCTGAACCATTTTCTGGCCTCTCCATTAAGGCTATGGACAAACACTCTTAGCCACACATCATCCTCACTGATATCTAGGTTATCAGCATAACTATAAAAAGATTCAGGGCGTTCTTCAGCTGTAACCCCCTCTGTACCAGTGAATTTAGGCATATACTTCTGGTATTCTCCTGCATGCATGGCATTCAAAGGAACAGACAAGACTAAAGGTCCATACCTAGCAGCTATGATTCTTTCCATCTTCGTGGGTGCTTGTTGGCCTGCCACGACTGGGGTAGGTAGAAGGATACTGGCAGATTGGATAGCAGAAAGCAATGAAATAGATGATAGAGACAAGGGAATGTGATGGACTGTATGGGAGGCTTTCTTTGGACTGAGATCCAACGGGGAACTAAAAGGACAACGAGCTTTGTGAATCTCTACGGTTAGTTCTTCACTAATAATGTTTGGCTCTATATCTTCAAAATGTACATTCTCAACTATAATCTTCTCCTGCATGGATACATAATATTTCTTAGGCTTACCTGATCCTGATGCTCCTTTCAGTGATGTTTTCTTCTGCTTAACAATCTTCTCAGGGTTAGGCACTGGAGCAGTGGGTGATTTATGAGTCGCCACTAGGTTGGTTCTCTAGTAGAGTCGCTAGATAGATGATTACAACCATAAATGTGCCCAGGCTTTGTCTATCATCAAAGCTGGAACTGTGTTGTTCTCCCAAGGAAGCTGAGCTTCAATCTCCTCTCCTCGGCAATGACGCCAATTAATGTTATCACCCCGAGAAACTCTCCTAGGTTGTAGCTCGGAGATGCTCGGGACATTACAAATTCAACTTAATGTTGCAAATGGATGAATGGAAGGAATGATGCTTGTTCAAGCCAGATAACCGCTTCTACTTTGCTTGACTCCAAACATGCGTGAACACCCCCAGACTACAAAGCTTTAGACCACCAATTACTCACAGTTTAAGGATTGGGTGAATATGGAGAATAATGACCACACCAGTAGATGCACAAGACCTTGTGATGGACGACTGCAACTAGTAAAGAGGTCTGCAAATCTAATTCCCTAATGCACAGACAGGATGACAACTCTCTGTCACTAGGTGAAAAAGAAACCTAAATAACTCATTCACTGATAAATACAAGACTTTAACATAGAGATATGATGATAGCTCCTCTAATGTTAAACCTCAAAAGTTCAGGAAAACAACATATCAGGCACAGCCTGGAACAGAATAGGAATGGAAAGTGAATAATCAACAACAAAAGAAGCTTGTATTAGCTAAAAATGAAGACGAGATGCTGCAAGTATCAAAGTAGTTACAGTCTCTAGAATTTGAACCTTACATCAAAACAACAACCATCAACCCTGATTACATCTGGTTTCTGGATATATATAGAGTTTCATTACAAAGGCACTCGACCGTTCTAGGTATGGAGGGGTCATAATTGACCACCAACCGCTTTAACTATCTGGCAGAGCTTCTGAGTGCGGTGGCTTGCTGTAGCGGACGAATTTGATCCTCTCCTGTGCTTTGTTGTCCTTCTTGGGTAGGTGGAGTGTCGTGTAGAACAAAATTCCATAACTGTTAAATGCGGTTATCTGCTCGAGCTCTGTCTTTTTCCCTCTCGGCCATACTGTTTGTGGAATGTAGTTGTTGAGGAGCAAATGCACCAGGTACTAGTAACTGGTCACCTTCGTCCTTCGGGTGCACAAAATGATAAGGGCAAGTGGACTACATGGCAGATGTACAAGTAGGACGGAGGAAGGAAATCAGCCATTGGATCAAGCAGATAAACGGCGGGGATCGCTCGGTGGAATGTATCGGGAGGAAGCAGGATCAAGATGATCGTGAGTTGTTGGATCTCAGGTGGGCAGATCCAATGGTCATCAGGCGGAGGAGACGCACAGGGGTTAACGGGCGAGAATAACGGTTTTGGCAGCAGGCAGTATTGATCGCACCGCTTCAGGGCCTATGGTGGTAAAAGTACAATGGCGCGCGATACCATTTAGAGGGTGACGCATGGCGGTGGGGAAAGGACGAAAACTGCCCTCCATCGCCCGTTAACGCGCCGCTACATTGTGGTTGCCGGTGAAGTGAATGTTGTCTGATCGCGGCGGATGCGATTGAACGGTGGGTATTTGATTGCGCAGGTCGCTTTATCTGAGGTGACCGGAGCCGTTGGATCGGCGGGGAGAGTTAACGGCTACGATTTAAAGGTGGGGAGGGGTCACGGGAGTGCAAGGTCATGTGGACATGGTTACATGATGATTTAGGCTCCGCGTTCGAGGGCCTGAGGGAACACGGGTTTATGCAAGTTTTTAGAGGAAAAATGGAGGTAGCGGGGTGATGAGGGTGTAAGTGGAGTGAAGGAGAAGGAGAAAGATGACTGGTGCGAGTCCTCTTTTGAGTATGAACCATACGGCCAAGCTTGCATTTGACCCTCAAAATGTCAAAATATGTAGCATAGCTAACATGTATTATTCTGTTTTGATTCATATAGGCACCGTGATCGTCATCATTATCATCCTTACAGGAGGAGTGATAGGGGATAGTTGCTAGATAGGTTTAAGAAAACAAAGCCACATACTTTTGATGGACAGATTAAGAAACCCCTGGATGTAGAGGCATGGTTGCTTGACACGAGGAAGTTCTTCAAGTTGCATGATTATTTATAGAACATGAAAGCCATAGTAGCTACATTCAGTCTCAAAGGTAAAGTAGACATTTAGTGGGAAGACGTGAAGAATTTTGGATGTATTCGTGAGGAAGACTTGACTTGGAGTGAGTTTGAGCGGTTATTAAAGAAGAAGTATCTGTCGGAGAGATACTTTGATGACAAGGCAAAAGAATTTTATAAGCTGAAGATGGGATCGATGATAGATGAGGAGTACACTAGCAGGTTCTTGGATTTAATGAGGATGTGCCTTATCTCACAGAGGATAAGGTCAAGATTAAGAGGTTCATTAGTGGATTGCAGTTGCATTCAAAGATAAGATTGAGTTCAATGAGCCTAAATCATTGGAGGAAACCATTTGAAAGTTAAGGTATTGTTATGAACAATCAAAGCGTAGATCTAAGACTAAGCCACACTGGAAAGGTAATGCAAAGAACAAAGGAAAATGGGATAAAAATTGAGCAAGACCTTAGGGTATAGGTAATAAAGAGAATGCATCGCCATCTAAGAATTTCAATCCATGAGATAAAGGATAGAGACATCGATCTAAGGAGCATAACAAGGATGTAGGCTGGGAGCCTATATAGTGTTGGACTTCTGGCAAAGATCATCACAGGAGAGATTATTCGCAGAATCAAGGTGGTAGGCCTCAGATATACAGTGCACAAGACGCACAAGCTATATGTGATGTTGGTTAGAATATTCCTCACATTTATGCAGCATTGGATAACAAACAAGCAAACCATCAAACATCTATCATTGAGAGTGACAATAAGCTTTCGGATCAAGTTATTTCTATTTTGCTTGACCCTGTATCTAATTATAGCTATGTTAGCCCTAACTCGGTGGATAAGTGTGGTTTGAGTAAGGAATTGCATGCATAATCTTGGTTAGTGCAGGTGGCTACAAGTACAAAGAAGTGAGTTCACCATTGGATAAGAGATTGTGCATTTGATTTGAATGGTATGCATACCACAACACATTTTAATGTATTACCGCTAGGATCATACAATATGTTGTTGGGGATGGATTGGTTTTATCTTCATAGAATCAAGGTGGATTGTTATGATAAGGCCATTGAGTGCTTGGATGATAATGGGGAACCAAGAGTCTTGCATGATAAGAAGAAAGCCACATCAATTAGGATGGTAACAACTATGCAAGCAAAGCACAGTTGTAGGAAAGGGTGTGTGTGTGTTATTTGCAATATGTATTTCTAGTGACAAGGGTAAGGAAGTTGAGGATGCAGATGTTTTGAGCAGGTACCCAGTTTTACAACAGTTCAAGGATGTATTTCTTAAGGACATTACAAAGTTGCCACCTCACAGGGAGGTAGACTTTTCTATTGAGTTAGTGTCAAGGGAAACTCCAGCATCAAAGGCACCTTATAGGATGAGCACGCCTGAGTTGGTATAATTAAAGCTACAGTTAAAGGAAATGTTGGACAAGGGATACATTAGGCCAATTGTATCACCATGGAGCGCACCAATATTGTTTGTAAAGAAGAAAGTTGATGCTCTTAGATTATGCATTGACTATAGGCATTTGAATAAAGTAATCATCAAGAACAAGTATACGTTTCCGAGGATTGATGACTTGTTCGATCAGTTGAAGGGAGCAGCAGTGTTCTTAAAGATTGATATGAGATCTGGATATCACCAAGTATGCATCAAAGAGGAAGGCATTTACAAGACAACTTTCCAGACCAGGTATGGGCATTATTATTTTGTTGTAGTTCCATTCGTTTTAAGTAATGCCCTAACCACATGTGCTTGATGAATAATGTGTCACATCCATATTTGGATAAGTTTGTTATTGTGTTCATTGATGATATATTCTAAAAATGAGGAAGAGCATGTTGAGCATTTAGCAACAGTGTTGAGTTTATTGAGAGAGCATTAGTTGTATGCTAAGCTCAGCAATTGTAGTTTCTTTCAGACTAAGGTACGTTGCTTGGGACATGTTGTATCCAAGGAGGGCATTGCAGTAGATCTAGAAAAGATAAGGGCCATCATGGATTAGGTAGCTCCTAGAAATGTGGATGAGGTGAGATCCTTCATGGGGTTGGTAAGATATTACAGGGGGTTCATCAGGAACTTCTCACATATTACTTATCCCATTACATCGTTGTAGAGGAAAGGTAAGAATTTCAAATGGATGGAGGAGTGTGAGGCTAGTTTTGAACAACTTAAGCAGTTGTTGACACATGCACTAGTGTTAAAGATTGCAGATCCGGACAAAGAATTTGTAGTATACACAATTGCTTGCAAGAAAGGGCTTGGTGGAGTCCTTATGTAGGATGGACAAGTGGTATGCTATGAGTCACGAAAACGCAATGAGCATGAGAAGAACTACCCCACACATGATATTGAGTTGGCAACGATTATAAATGTGTTGAAGATGTGGAGACACTATCTTCTGGGCAGGAGTTTTACATTGATGAGTGATAACAATGGTTTATGGTATCTATTTGACCAATCGAATCTAAATGGTAGGCAAGCTTGGTGGTTGGCCACGATCAGTGAGTTCGATTTCGAGATCGTATATATCAAAGGTAAAGAGAAGAGGGTGGTAGATGCTCTTAGCAGGTGGATATATGTAAATCACTTAGCAGCTATGAGCTCCTATGGGACAGACTTACATGATAGGATCTTGCAGGTAGGTCAGCAGGATGTTAGATATATGGAGATTATGCCCAGGTTGCAGCAGAGTACTGGTACATATACCGGTGGTAGTACAGGTACAGGTACATATACAGGTGGTAGCAAAGTTTGTGGCTAGGGGTCTTGATTTTCAGCGTGTGAAGGCAGAGTGTAAACATCTAGGTGGAATGCTACAGCCGATTATGATTCCAAAGTGGAAATGGGAAGTCATTTCCATGGACTTCATCACAGGTTTGTCGAGGACAGTGAGACAACATCATTCCATCATGGTTGTTGTGGACAGGTTGACAAAGGTTGCGCACTTCATTCCAGGGAAGTCTGCATTCTCAGCTAGCGATGTGGCACAAGTATTCATTAGAGATGTGGTCAGATAGCATGGTGTTCCGAAGAAGATCGTGTCAGATAGGGATGTGAAGTTCACTTCCAAGTTTTGGAAGGAGTTATTTGCAAGTTTGGGAACAGAGTTGGCCTTCAGTAGAACTTATCATCCACAGACATATGGACATACAGAGAGGGTCAACAAGATGTTGGAGGATGTGTTGAGGATGTATGTGATGCACCAACAACGAAAGTGGGAAGAGTACCTTACACTGGTAGAGTTCACTTACAACAATGAGTATTAGGAATCTTTGAGGATGAGTCTGTTTGAGGCATTGTATGGGTGAAGTTGCAATACCCCTGTTAGCTGGAGTGATCCAGTTAATAGGGTGTTGATTGGACCAGACATGTTGGCGGATATGGAACAGGAGATGTAGGTTATAAAGAATAATCTAAAGGTAGCACATGATAAGCATAAGAGCTATGCAGATCGGAACATGTTGTTCAAGGAGTTCTAGGTTGGCGAACAGATGTACTTGTGCATCAAAATGAAGAAGAGCTCCTTACAGATTAGATCACGTGCCAAGTTGGCACCATGGTTTTGTGGACCCTTCAATGTCATTGAGAGGATTGGGCCAGTAGCCTATCGACTTGCATTGCCTCCAACAGTGAAAGTCCATGATGTTTTCCACGTGTCATTGCTTAAGAAGTATGTTAGAGATGTTGATCATGTGATTGACTGGTCTGGATTACAGGTGGAACCAGATGGAAAATTCCAACTAGAGCTTCAATGTATATTGCAGAAAAAGGTGCTCATGCTCTGGAAATGAGCAATCAAGCAAGTTAAGGTGCAATGGAAGCAATTTGGGCTTAATGAAGCTACATGGGAGATGGTGAATTAGATGTGGGCTATGTATCCTTCCATGTTTGTCAGTTGAGGCAAAACAATTTTGGTATGGTGTTTTGGTAGATGTCTTGGTATATGTTTTGGTGATGTTACTATATATACATATGTATATGGATGTAAATATTGCCATGAGCTATGTTATAAAGTTCTAATAAGCGGTAAGGGTGTCATGTCATTATGATGCTATGTTTACTATGCTTTCATGTTGGGTTGCTTCTCAGTAGGTTGATCATTGTAAATACTGCAACGAGCTAAGTTATAAAGCTCCATCGACAGTATGTTTTGCTTACAACAGTTTTGTGGTTATAGGTGTTGTTGATCACCAAGGATGGTGTTCCCCCAAGGGGGGGGGATTTTGTAACAACCCTGGCGAAAATTACATGTAATAAAAGTTAATAAAAGCAAAATAATAACCATGGTTGATGGCACACTTATTCCAAGCTGAATGTTGGGCAAAATCCTAGTGATGGGGATCATTTGTGATTGATTAATGGCTAAGGAAATTGGCAAAGGCAATGGCTAAGGATTTGGAAAGGAAAAATGGAATTTTTGGCACATTTATTTATGAAAAAAATGGAAATTAGGAGAAAAGGGAGGTGAAAGATCACAGGTTGCATGTGAGGAGGAAAATGAAGGGAAATAATGGAAAATGAAGAAAATAGAGGCCTCATTCATAAAAAGGCCCATGAGTGTTAGTTGGTAACCTTTTGTTAGTTCAATTTTGGAGCTCTATCAGTATTATCTCTCTCGTTCATACTCTTGGATACTTAGAGATTTCTTGGAGCACTCTTGGAGGGTGTGGCATACTTGGATTTTTCGAGCAAGAAGACAAAGGAAGAGTAGGAAAGCACAAGAGGACACCGAGATCAACAGCTACAATGGGATTTTCTTGCAGGTACCGAGTTGCAAGTATGTTTTCCTCACTAGTTTTGGCATGCTTGGCATATTTATGTGGACTATTGATCACAATCTATCACTGGAATGAGGATTACCTAGCCTTGCCATTTCCTGGATAGCCATGGAGATTGTGGGTTTATTTCCTTGTTTGGTTTTGGTTGGTTCTCATGTTTCCTTAGCTTGGGTTGAGTTATTAGTTCCTAAAAGACCTGATTGGACAAGCACTCTCGAAGCCCTTGGTGGGTTGAGTTACTAGTCTTGAAAGCCCTGGTTGGACAAACACTTTGGAAGCTCGACGACAACTGTGGGTTGAGTTACTAGTCCTTGAAACCTTTGTTGGAACAAATGCTCTGTAGCTTGGGAAGGCTTGGATAAAGACCAATCTAATGATGGTTTTGTGATGTCTGACCGTGATGTGGAATCACTGTTTGATGGGTTGAGGTGGATGACCTCTGGAAGCCTTGGATGGTTTTGTATTGATGTGTTCTATGAGATCCCACATTCATGCTTGGAATATGGCACGGGGGTGAATGGTTGAAAAGAGATTTGGATCAACCATTCTATGGTCATGTGGAACATGGAAGTCCCATCCCAAGTTTTGATTTTGCATCATCAATATGAGGTTATTTCTCCTGGTATTTCTATGAGTATTATACTAGTTTATATGTGGATCATATGACTGTGATTTCATTGGTATTTGTGTTGCTATTATGTTGGTTATATATATGTTTTATGGCAATAGCTATGTATTTCTCTCATCATGTTTTAACTGGTAAATGAATGAACAATGTATATATGACCTAATGGATGAAATGGCAGTTGATGTGTTGAGGCATCAATGCTTCTTAGCGACTCTCAGCTAAGTACGAGACCTCTATGCTCATATATGTTATTTACACCTGTAGATTACATATTCATGATATGTTTGACGATATTCTTGTCATGGCTACTAGGGGTCCAGTTAAGGTCTTATTCAAGTGATTGCATTTATACTATCATTTCCTTGTTACTTTAATGTTATGAAGATGTCATTCAATTTTGGGTAGTGACCTAGGCTCTGGGCCTGAAAAGTGGCTCAAATCCTGGGGACGTTGGCACAACATTGTGAAAACTAGTCCCTAGACATTGGCTTGTAGGCCCGTGAAAGCATCCAGAGGTCCTTGGATGCTGGCATGCCCATAGCATGAGAGCGTCTAGAGGTCAAGTGGTCCAAAATCTCAGTGGGACCCAGGGCTAGTTGACATGAAGGTTGGATTGGTTTCTAAGGGTCCTAATGTTGATGTTGAATGTCTATATGGTGTGTTTCTGTCAGTTCCAGTTCCTTAACGTGACTTAGGAGGTCGAATCATATGATATTGGCCTCTCGTCACATGTTTACCTCAGTTGGCCAATTGCTTGGGTAGATTTTGGAGGAGGGTGTTATAGCAGAGTGAGAAAAGGATCAAAAAATTACATCCAAGACCTTTAAAGACCAAGGGATTAAGCGAGGAGGGCCTCATCCTTCTGGTTGTTTTGAAACCAAATTGCCCCTTGCAGGGCTTTTTCCCCCTGAATTATCAAATTCACTGAATTCAATGACACCAATGTTGGCTTCAAGAGGCAAAGTTTCTATATAAAATCAAACATTCGAGACAACAAGTTGGAAACCTTACTGCATTGAATGACTACTATCATTTTCAATTGTGCTAAGTAAATGCATTGTAGTGAATGATGGCTTGAGAATTGAGGTATTGAATGAAAATTCAATGTAGGAGCGATGCACTCTGCCATCCTTCTCACATGTATCCATTGACATAACCTTGGCTGACATATGTCTCTCATTATGAACCTCGACGAGGGCACCCTTGTTGATGACTTCATGATAGTTTTGGGTCTCTTTGCTAGTTCACTGCACCCCCATTGGGGTGTATATATGTAGAGAGAGATTCTTATTTTTAACAATATGTTTATTAATTAAATTTAAACATGATTTTTTTTTTAATATTATAGTTATGAATATAAATAATCAATGTTTTTTTTTTTTAATTGATATGCATATCACAATATTTTTCATTTTCTTTTGTAATTTTATTAATAAAAACAAATTTTTAAATATAACAAATTGAATTTAATTGAACTTGTTTTATTATTTTTTATCACTTTTACTTATTATTACCTTTTAAAATTAAATTGACATCATATTTTTATTTGATTATTCACAATATTATCACTTCGAATGCACTGTCTCCTCTATATTGAATTATAAAGTACCTCTCGACACAATAGATCTGACTAAAAAAAAAAAACATATATATTTCTATATGTTAATATTTATTTATAACAATATTTTTATTTCTTCCCAGTTGATTTATTGATGTAATACACACATGTGCATTTGTTTTTCACATCTCACTCTCTATCTGCAATAATATGAACACGATAATAGTTGTAACTCTCTCTCTCTCTCTCCTCTCTCTCTCTCTCTCTCTCTCTCTCTATATATATATATATATATATATATATATATTATATATATATACACATACACATACACATACACATACACATACCAGAAGGATAATTTTTATATTAAATCTTTGTCAAGAACGCAGTTGATCACTCATAAGTACATCACCGTTCATGTAGATTTGCTAACATGTTCCTTTGATCTGTCCCAACTAGCACGATTTCTTCATAGAATTCATACAAAACAAAAAACAAAAAAATGGCCCTTTGTAGGTGTATGCCTTACATAATTGCCCCCCTAAGACACAAAATTTACAACTCATTTTTCCACTAATCAGAAATGAAGATAAGATTGTCCATGTGATGGGCAGGCTCATTCAAATCTAACAACTTATCTAGCAATGGAGCACTGGAGCTAGCAGATGCATTCTAGAAATCCTCCATTTTGCTCAATTTTGCGTAGAGCTCCACAAAATTCAATTGCAATTCCTAATTTTGTTGATGTAGAGTCGTCATTTCATTATCATGACTTGGTAAATGAGTTTCCATGTTTTGTTGCTTATCCATTAAGGATACAATTGTAGCCATTTGCTCACTAATATTCAAGTTCAAAGTCAAGAAATCAATTATGCACATGGTGTCCACTCTCTTTGTAAATTGTTGCACCATTACCTCCTTTTTGTCTTCATTATTTTCATGTGTTGATTTCCAAATCGCTTTGGAATCCCCACTTTCAAAGTCCATTGAGGTAGAACTCCCACTTACTCTCTAAATTTGGTTCCTTCTTAGCCTTATGTTTCCTTCTTTGTGCTTTCCTAATTGCGACTTCGTTCTCTTAAAATATGGGAGAAGGGTGTCTCTACTTCCGCAATTGAAACTAAACTTATCATCCCCCAACAATACTCTACCCAAGGGGATTCCATGGGATGGGTTTTTACTAAGCAAGCTCAAAGCATCAACCTAGGGTAGTTGCTGCTATGCAATGGATGGGTCAACGAGGGTGAGCTTGGGTGTAGCTATGTACTAATGCCAATGATATTCTAAATTGCTCTGTTTGCATGATTGCTTAAACACATCTTTCCATTCCTTTTGAGAAAAGGAGCTCCTGCAAATTATCACCAAAGTCACAAGGGAAGCGTGTGAAAATTTCACCACTGAAATTCTATTACAACAACTGGAATTATTTATTCTAACTGTAAATTAATTTAACAATTTATTGTTACAACAACAATGAAATAATCACATTGCAATCTTCATAAATAAAAAATCGCGGAACATAAACTGGAAACTGAAAAAATATTGGCACACACACACACACACACAAAATATGAGACAATTATTTTTGGACAAATGTCCCTAGAAAAATCCCAACTTGGTAAAACCGATGCAGTATCTGAGGGTTTTTATTATTAAGAAGATGTGAGAAATTTTGAGTACAATAAATATCATCAAACTGGTGAATCTATCCAAGAGGAATACTTGCAAAAATTCTTAGAGGGAAATTACCCTCTTCTGAGAAATCTCGACAATTGATTGCCTTTGAAAAACTAGCCGTCCAACTAGCTCTGCACAAGCCCTGCATCGCCCTAGTACAACCCCTCAAATGCTCTACCTGAATCAATTGCCAATCTAGCCATCATGCCTATTGTTGACCAAGAAAATACTTCTCTGACCCTCTGGAAAAACTTTCTTGGGCTCTAGAATTGAAAACGCCTTCCCCTTCAGCGAGATCTAATTTCCCTCTTGAGGCTCTACACAACCTCCTGGAGAAACTCTCGACCTCCTCTCCTAACTCTCTGGAACTATGAAAATTCCTCCAAACTCACTGTCGTCGCCTCTCTCTGTCTCTACTTCCCTTCTCTAGTTCGAACTTTTCTGGCAACTACTGCTGCTTTCTAGAAAATTGAACTGCCCAAGGAAAATCAATCTCAAGTGTGTGTGTCCTCCATCTAACCATCGAACTCCTCTTATAATATATAGTTGGGACTCCAACAACCAATATTAAACTTTAATCAATGGCTAAGATCATATTTGGATCTATTTGTGTGAGTTTCTAGATGATTCACACATTTCTTAATTAATAATGATTAATTAACTCCTTTTCCTAAGTTTAGAGTTAAGAAATATTTAAAAATAGGCTAATAATATAATTGAGACACTTCTAGGTGGAATTTCCATAAATAATTTATGGGTTAGGGATAACTCCTATTTTTTAGTCTCTCCGCAAAGTTTTAAGACTGTAACACCTCTGATGCTACAAAAAACTGACAATCCTTCTTAGTGATGAAGGTGTTTTAGTGCTGCATTACTGCTACAACACCATGCTTATGCATCATGTCCCATACGTTGTTGATGTGTGGCCACTGTGACTAACTACCACTGACCACAAACCACGACGCAAATATGTTGTTGCATCTGTGTTGCTGCTGAAATTTCTATATTATTACCAACTCTGCATTTGCACTGCAACTCCCTCTCATCTATTGTAGCTGCAACTATAACTATTGAAACTAAGAAGCATATGAAATACTGAATCAACTGTGTCTTTGTGCTGCATCTGTCTTTCGAGCCTCTGACTACTAGCTCATGCACTGCCCACTCGGAATATGCATTGATACTGACTCTGCTACTGAGCCTCTTGCTCTGTTGTCAACACTACACTGTGCTCCTCAAGACTTGACTGCTACTTGTCTGCAACTGTCACTTGGGTAATCTAACTGCATCATTGACACTAATACATCCTGCTACTAAATATTGTGGGCCCCTGTGATGAGCCCCATCATTGAGTAATTATATGGGCCTTAATTGGCCTTAATTCACCTCCTAGCTTAGTCAAACCAACTATTCTCATAACTTATTGCATACTTTTGATTATATTTTGTTTATGAAATGAGTTAGAGTTGGATATTTGGCTTTGTCGTCTAATGTGCATGTAATGCAGGAATAAAGGATAAAATCAAGGAAAAATGCAGGTATAAAGGATAAAAGCGAGGAACTATGGAAAAGACCCTGGTAAAACTAAAATGGGACAAGGGAGAGTAATTATAGGAAGTAAATCGTCCTCATTTACTACCCCTCCATTCAATAATTCCTCCACCAACTTGGAGTGCAAACAACCATCACTTTGAAGACTAGAAAACAATCGAGCAAGTGAAAAGGATAGAAACCAGTTTTTCTTGAGTTACAGGCCAAGCCTCCCTAATGGGAAGGAAGTCGTTAGAGACTTCAAATGTATAAATAGAAAGGCTTAGGACCTCAGGAGGATTCAGACTTCATTTGTAAAAACTCTGTTTTATTTTTGAGCTGCAAGAGACTTGTGACAAATTGTTTTGTAATCTAGGGTTTTCATAATGAGAATGAGTTATGTTTAAGCCAACTTTGAGTTAACTCAGAGGGCTGAAGCTCTTGGGTTAGGGCCTAATGCGAGCAGCCAAATCTCCTCTTTATTGTACTGTTATGCTAGAATAGTTTCCTGGTTTTCATTGTTCATTCTTTTAAGTAGCATAACTTCCTGTTTCTGTTCATTTGCTCAAGTAGTTTTATGGATTTCACTATTTATTTGCTTAAGTAAGTTGCACTTTCATTACAACAATATAGCATAGATTATTCATGGTTTTCCTGTTCATTTTCTTCAGTAGATGCATTTGTTGTTGTTTAATTCCATTTATGCCTTCTTTCAGTTCACAGGCTAGTTAGAGGAAAAAGATCACTATCAGGTTGTGCGCGGGTGTCTTGGCCTCATCTCCTCCCTCTGAGATCATGACTTGAGGAAGGGACCCTTCAACAACCCCAAAAACACAGGTTTCTAGTTCTCGCATGAGCTATGGAGTTCGCTGTTTGATGTAGCTATTTGTTCGCCCACACTGGTTTTTCTGTCGTTTTCCTTTAAAAACCTCCTTTAGCACGTTCTTCATGTATCACTTCCTCATCATCTGATCCGCAACAAACCTTCACAATCACTGTCTTATCCATTATTTTTCCCAACTACCACTTACTTTATGCGCTTTAAGTCCCCACTGTCAATTTGCCTTGCCTGATCCAACAACTGTCCCTTCACCTGATCGCCAACTAGCCTGACTGATCTCCATCGTTGATCAGCCCTGCTTGATTCAACGACTGTCACTTCACCTAATCGTCAACTAGCTTGGCCAATTTCCACCGTTGATCAGCCCCGCCTAATCCAATGGCTATCACGCAATCTCAGGCAGATTAGTGCACAACCGTTATCTGCCCGAGGACACGCAATAAAATTGGTTTTCTTATGCTATGTGTGGCGCAGTTAGGATAATCGCGTGAAATTTCAAAATACAGCACAGCCTGAAGGGCACGCGATAAACTACTTACCGCCTTAGAAACCTGCTCCATCATTTCCGCTCGTTTCTTTTTCCCGTGATATGATTTCCGCCGTCCATCTCTTGACTTCATTCGCGCGATAAGATCTCATCTATTTATCGTTGTGTTAACCTCATCTGTACATCTCTTGACTTAATCTCTATGATTAGATCTCGACCATTCATCTCCTCTTAACTTTGTTCGTCCATCCACTCACTTAATCCCTCGCAATACGATCTTCGTCGTTCATCGCTTCATTAACCTTGTTCATCCATTTATTCACTTAAGACCTTGCGATACGATCTCCGCCATTCATCGCTTCATTAACCATGTTGATTCATTTATTCGCTTAAGACCCCGCGATAAGATCTCCACGGTCCCTCTTCTGCTCATTGATTGATCCAATGGTCCCTATGCGCTACTGCGTCCTTACATCCTCCTTTCATTGATTTCGATCTCTGACTGCTTTTTCTGCTTGAAACCTAATTTAGCCTAAGTTTCTTTGCTACACCTTAGTATAGTTTAATGCTTTTTGCTTCTGCAACTTAGATAGAAACATTATATTAGAGATTGTTTTAGCAATTCTACTTAGCATGGTTGTTTAATTGGTTAGTTAGGTTATGGTGTGGTTTATCATTAAATGTTGTTTTCTTCAATACTGCAGTAGAAGTAGCCATCCCTTTGGATATATTTGTTCTTCTTCCATCAAAGAGTTAAGCTTCTTCTGACCCTATAGAAGTCTGGCTTGGAACACCTGGGGTCTCTTGCTAGATAAGCAGTGACAACAGGCAATACCTTCACTTTTACTTGTGCATATAACGTTGTCACCTCCAAGTTTGTACAAACCCCAGGTTTAAAAGTAAAGTTGGTAGCCCTGGGAGTTGAAACATTCTTGTTGCAATACCTAGGCTCATCACTTTTTGGCGCTGTTGTCGGGGAGGTATCTAGGTAGAAGTAATTACTGCTTTCTTCTATTTTCTAGTCTCCAACTTTCTTTTCTTCTACTTCTAGTCTTCAATTTTTTCCTTTAGTTTATTTATGCAAAAGTAATCTAGTAGCTTCCTTTCTTTCATTTGTCATTAGTTTCTTTCCTTTTCATTATGCAAGTACTTTCTAGCTTTAAAGAAAATCCTATAAAAATCAACCCAAAAACATTTCCTTTCATGCCTCGTAGGAATAGGGACAATTTAGGGAAATTTTTGACAAATATCCCCACTACATCCAATAGTCAACCTTCTCTCTTCTTTGGTGATTGTGAAGTGGAAGAACCTTTAGGTGAGCAACCTTACATATTTTAAGAACCTATAAGGGAAGAATAAGAGGAAAAACGCATTCCTACTGAACTAATGGCTGGAAACCAAAATGAGAGGGGAGATAGAGAGAATTGAGAGTGCCTTCCCCATCAGGGAAACCAATGGGGACACTAAGATGAAGAATATAAGCCCCTCTTCTCTACCTCATTTCCATGGCCTAACCATAAAGGACCCTGTCACATTCCTATTTGAGTTTGATGTTATATGCTGAACCTATGACTATACTGATGATGAGCAAAAGTTAAAACTATTCCCATCTACCCTTAAGGGTCCATCATTGTGCTGGTTCACGGGTTTACTTGGAGATAACATCACAACTTGGGGCTCAGATGCAACAAAATTGTAACAAGAAAGATAGGGACTACTGTAGGTCAAAGGATACTAAAGAAGAGATTTTCAGGATGACCATAGGCCATGTTGAATCCTTATAAGACTATGAAGAAAGATTCTAGCTCAGTTACAAAAGGGTCAGGTGCACACTTGACCCTGAGTCACTAAAACTGGTCCTGCTTAGAGGAGTAAGGGAGGATCTTATGGATACCTTACATATGATAGCAAGAGGAGATGTCTACCAATTACCCTATGAGGATATTAAGACTGTCTTTAGAAACCATTCTAGGGCAGCCATGAAAAAATGTAGGGGTAGTCAACCTATGGCCAGTACATCATCCTCTAACTTATCCATCAAGGGTGAAATTGGAAATATGCTGGAAGATTTCAAAAGTGATATGCTGCAAACCCTTGCCTTGCAATTGGACACCATGAACATCAAAAGGAAGCAAGAGGAAGCAGAGAGAGCGTTGGCCATATTTTGTCCTAGATGCACTAGGAGGCATCCTAGGAATGAATGACCATTAAACTGTATTAAGATTTGCTCAGTTTGTGAAGAAAACCACTCTACAAACAAGTGCCCTTCTTTACGTGGACTCAAAGTTGTATATCAAGGAGCTGAAGGGGTCATTGAGTAGCTTTGCCACATCAAACAAAGGATACCTCTTGGGCCTAGACCATACCAGCAGGGCATGCAAGGGTCATCCCATGCATATTACAACCCTAACCAAACCACAACTATACCTTCTTGGGGACCCCCTAGTCATCCTTCCTGGTCTACACCCCCTCCTTGGTCCTATGCATCTCAGTATCATTCCCAGCCAACCAACCAGTCATTTCAACCTTATGTTTAGCCACACCTCAGTGGAATACCCCACACTAGGGGTGGAGGCCCCAATTCAATAATGTTCCAAACCTATTGCCTCCACCACCTACCCAACCACCACTCCTCCACTCCGCTTTACCTAAGCAACCCCAGATGCCTGCCCAGCCAAATCTGAACCCAAAAAATAGGCAGGCTCAACAAGAATACAATGGAGAGACATCATACCCAGCTTATGTTGTAGAAATCCTGGAGATCAACCTAAGATATGGGAGAATTCTACCAGACAACCAACCTCCCTCTCCACATAGGGAGGTTGAGGAAGAAAGAGAGGAAAGCAACCTTAAAGTAAATCTACCCTTTCCTAAGAGATTAACCCAACCACTCCAGCCAACCCCAGAAGAAGCTGAACTTCTGGGAGAATTGAAAAATCCATGTGTAAAGATCCCCCTTCTCCAGGCAATTAAGGATGTTCCCATTTACAATAAGTTGATTAAGGAGAAGTGCTTCAAGCATCCATGAAGAAGAAAAAGGGATGCCACTACCATTAATGTCATTGGGCAGTTGTCTCACTTAATGCTGGGGCAGGTAATATGTCAAAAATATTTGGACCCTGGAAGCCCTGGAGTAGATGTGCATATCAATGACACCATTGTCCAACACACTCTGATTGATCTTGGGGCTGCCATTAATGTGATGACCAAGGATGCTATGCTCAAGCTCAACCCCTAAGGGTCATTGAGGAAGAACACAACAACTCTGCAACTTGCAGACCCTTCCACAGTCACCCTTGAGGGAATCGTGGAGGATGTGATGGTCTCCATTGATTCCTGGGAGTACCTTGTAGGTTTCCTAGTTCTCTAGCATAAGGCTAAGCTTATTGGTTACCCTCTCATCCTTGGGGGGCCATGGTTGGCCACAACTGATGCTTACATTAGTTGCAGAGCTGGGAATATGACCATCAAGAATGGGCGTATGTGCAAACAATTAGTCCGATACCCTCCTACTTAACCTTCTCTAGAGCATGATTTACCTTTATGGTTGGAGGATGAGGAAGAAGATGAGGTTTATTCTACCCAACTTTATGTTTTGGAAGCAACCATAGGAGGGGGACAACAATATGAGGATGACTTAATTGAACACTTGCTCCAAATTCCAACTCTCAGTTCATTATCATTAGAAGAAGAAGTAAGGGATCCAAAACAATCATCCAATTGACTTATTCTTGGCCAATTGCAACCCACTCTGCGTTAAAACTATAGGATTTGGCCCAGAGAAAACTTTGAAAATTAATCCATCTCTTTCTGCTTTAGAAGAGGAAAAGCTATGCAACATGTTGAGAGATAACCTAGCATCCTTCGCTTGGAGTTACAAGGAAATGAAAGGAGTACACCCCTTAGTGTGTACTCACCACATATACATCAAAGAAGGTTGCTAGCCAGTCAAGAAACCACAAAGGAGGATGAGTCTAGCTCTTAAAGAAATAGTCAAAGAAGAACTGCAAAAACTGCTAGATATAGGATTCATTTACCCTATCTTAGACATTGAGTGGGTCTCTCCTTCAGTGTTAGTTCCTAATAAAAATGGTAAGTGGAGGATTTGTGTTGATTATAAGGAGTTGAACAAAGCCACAAAGAAGGATCACTTTCCCCTACCCTTCATGGACTAAGTGCTAGATGGCTTGGCAGGGAAGTAGTTTTTTTCCTTCCTAGATGGATTTAGTGGGTACAACCAAATCCGAATCTACCCAGAAGACCAGGATAAGACCACATTCACCTATCCTTGGGATACTTTTTTCCTATATGGTCGTTCCTTTTGGCCTATGCAATGCTCCTGCCACTTTCAAGAGAGTAGTCTTGAGTATTTTTGTTGACTTAGTACATGATGTTGTGGAAATCTACATTGATGACTTTACACCTTATGGCTGTGATTTCCAAGAAGCCTTGACTAACCTAAGCAAGGTATTACACAAATGCATTGAAATGAATCTGTCTCTCAGCCCAGAAAAAGGTGAATTCTTAATGACTGAAAGGGACTGTGCTAGGTCATTCAATATCCTAACAAGGATTGCAGGTGGACCCAAACAAAATAGCAATCATCCAAAGGGTCCCACCTCCACAAAAGCAGAGAGATGTCAAGAGTTTCTTAGAGTTAGATGGATACTATTGAAGGTTCATAAAGGACTTCAACAAGTTGGCCTCTCCCTTATTTGGGTTGTTGGCCAAAGATTCTGAGTTTATATGGTCAAAGAGTTGTCAAAGGCCTTAGACATTCTAAAGGGTAAGTTAACCATTGCACTAATCCTTAGAGGCCCAAACTGGGCCCTCCCTTCTAATATTCATGCTAATAGCTCACACAAAGTCATAGGAGTAGCCTTAGGTCAGGAAGAGGAGAAATTTTCCAATGCCATCTATTTTATCAGTAAGAACCTGTCAAAGGCTGAGCTGAATTATACTGTGACTGAAAAGGGACTCCTGGCTGTTGTGCATGCATTAAACAAATTTAAGCATTACATTACAGGCTATCAAGCATTTGTGCATACTGATCATGCTGCAATCAAATATTTAATGAACAAACTGGATGTGAATGCTAGAATTATAAGATGGTTGTTTTATTACAATAGTTTGATCTAACAATTGTTGATAAACACGGTAAGGAAAATGTTGTTGTTGACTTTCCATCTAGGATGAATCTACCTGCAAGTAAAGAAGGAATGGTGGATGACCAGTTACCAAATGAGAATTTGTTTGCTATTTCAGTTCTCTCCCCATTGTTTGTTGATATAGCAAACAATTTGGTATCAACACAGTTTCCACCAAACTTGCCCTCCAAAGAAAAGAGCAAGATAGTCAGAAAGAGCGCTCCCTTCACCTGGATTGGGGGAAACCTGTTCAAACTTGGACCAGATCAAATCCTAAGAAGGTGTGTAAGGGAAGAGGAAGTATTTGACATCCTTCTGACCTATCATGATGGGCCTTGTGGAGGTCACTTTGTAGCAAAGATGACAACATTCAAAGTGTTGCAAGCAAGCTATTATCGGCCCACTCTTCATCAGGATGTGAAAAAGTATATTAGTCAATGCGATCAGTGCCAGAGGATGGGAAAGCCTACTCCAGGAGATGAAATGCCCCTACAACCTCAAGTGACTTTCAAGCCATTTGACAAGTGGGGTGTGGACTTCATTGGGCCTATCAAACCTCCTTCAAAGCAGAAATAACACATCATTATGTGCACTAATTATTTGACTAAGTGGGCTAAAACCAAGGCAATTAAGTCATCAACAAAAGATAAGGTGGTTGAGTTCCTAAGGGAGAATATATTCTACAAATTTGGGTACCCTAGAGAGCTAGTCACAGACCAAGGCAGCCAGTTTACCTCCAGCATGATTGAATAATTTCTCACCCATGACAAAATCAAGCATAAGACCTCCACTCCTTATCATCCAAAAGCTAGTGGGCAAGTGGAGGTGACCAACAGGGCACTTGAGAACATCTTAACCAAGGTAGTGAGCAGCAATAGGAAGGATTGGGTAGAGAGACTAGTTGAGGCCACCTGGGCCTATAATACAACATGGAAGACCACCACTAGATTTACACCCTATGAGCTGGTCTATGGGAAAATGGCTTTGCTGTCCATTGAGTTTGAATATAACACATTGAGGATGGCAGCCCAACTAGATTTGGGTCTCAGTCATGCACAAAGAGAAAGGTTGTTACATTTGAATGGCTTGGATGAATTCAGAATGCAGGCCCTCCTACATACAGAGATAGTTCAGCTTCAGAGGAAGATTTGGCATGACAAACACATTAAGGAGAAGCAATTTCAAGAGGGAGACTGGGCATTGTTATATGATTCAAGGTATAAAGACTTCAAGGGAAAGCTAAGGACAAGATGGCTCCGACCTTATGTGGTGGAAAGATTCCATGACAATGGTTCAGTGCAAATCAGAACTATTGATGAAGAAGCCATTCCATTGCTAGTTGATGGACACTGATTGAAAATGTACAAGAGGCCTTTATCAAAACAAGAGTTCATAGACAATATCAATATGACAATGATGATGGTGGAGCAAGTTCCAACTCCTCCCTCATCAGGACACTGAAAAAAGAAAAAAGAATAAGGATTCAGGTGAAAACCTCCATGAGGCGCCTGAGTCCCATCTTTGGGTTGAAAACCTTGTGAGGTAGCCCAAGGATGAGAAAAAATGAAAAAGAGTAAGAATATCGCTTGGTGACAACCTTCCTTCAGGCATCCAGGGTAGATATCTAGGGTGAAATCCTCTCTGAGGCAGGCCAACTATTTTTTTTTAATAATAGTAATAAAAAAAACATAATTGTTATGTGCAGGTGGGTGAGAAAGACAACTAAGGAGCAAAGAGAAGATCCAATGGGAACACTACCTCACATACATTTCATCTCCTACACTCCTTACCATGCATCCCTCCATCAATTCTATGGTTTTTCACTTCATTTCTTCAATTCAAGTGAAGATTGTGTTTTCTAAGAGAATCACCTCAACCATTACCATCCCCCTGCATCCACATACACTCCTATTCCCTTTGTCCATTCATTATAGCATCCTCATAGCACCAGCCAAGAACATGATCAAGAAATTCTAAGGGAGACACCAAACATTGCCAAGTGGTGATCTAGGAGCTCCACAACAACAACAACATCAAATCTTCAGTCATAGACACCTACAAAATCTAATAAACCAACAGGAGATATTAGAGGAGGAAGAAGGATGACCATGAGCAACACCTCTAATCTTTGACAACTGCAGCATGGCATTAAGACCACAGGTAAGTATCCCACTCACTCACTCATATGCATCATTTGATCAAAAGTTGTAAAGGTTAAGAGGTAGTTGGTTTAATAAGTGAAAAGGTGGTAAAAAAGAAATTCTTTAATAAGTCAAAAGAGAATGCAAGAGTCCATAGATACAGTGTTGTTATCGTAACCATTTGAGAATGCTTGAAGAATTAAGATTTGGGGTAGAAACACTAGTTCACCAAAGACTCAGCATACCCTATTTCTTGATGTAATCACTCATAGACTCTAGCAGCAAAGTAAAGGAAAGAAATTCTCAATAGTTAGTTCACCATGGGTTGATCAATATCCTCATTGAGGATGCCCTCCGAAACCTCAAGATCCATCCTAGAAGAGGTTTTTGCCTTTCCCCCGCATGTTAGTCCAAGTGAAGAATCCATTTGTGGTTTTCATGTCTACCATGTCATTGTGCTCAATGAATATTTAAAGGTTCGTTGATTCAGGCTCCCCTTTTCTTTTCACTAAGAGATGTGATCATGTTAAAGTCACCTCCTATTATAGATTTGTGCTTGTTTATTTTTGTTTGAAGAAAATGTAGATGCCTGAACATTTCTTGCTTCCATGCTAGAATATTGCAGTTGTAAACATTGAAAATATAGCCATGCAGATCAATGCCTAACAGATGAAAGGAAACATAGAGAAAAACAGTATCTTGAGAAGTCTTTCAATGCTAATTTGAGCTAGGTACCAAGCTCTGTCGAGGCCACCCAATGCTCCTTCAACATTTACAACTATGGTTTTATCCTTTTTCCAAAGGCGTGAAATTATTAGTTCAAAATATAAGATAGAACATTTAGTTTCTTAAATTAACATGATAATCGAAAGATCTTGTTGAACCTTTCGATGAAGAATATGTTGTTTAGAGGGGTTATTCAGAACCCTTATATTCCATGAGATTACCTTCATCAGGAAACAATGATTTGAGAGGATTAGATCTCCGAGATTTGTTTGTATTGGCCTAATTCAACAAACTTTCTTCCTAGTGTATCAATTCTTTGGAGAGTCAATTTCCTACCCCTTTTCTTGAATTCCTTGTTGTTATTTTTTCCTCCTATTAGTGATGATAGTATGTAATCCTAGTTTCTATAAGGCCTTGGATTTTTGGAGTGCGATTTCTAGAAGATTAATATACTTCAAAGGGATCGATTCCAGACATTACAATAACAACATGCATCCTTAATTTCCATTAGATCTAGCCCTTTTATTTATGTGATATTTTCCTCCTTTGCCATGATTATATCCTCTATTTGGTTTGGCTCATGGATCTTGGAATTGATTCCTATAATTAATTTGGAATTGTTATAGTTGTGCTCTTTAATAGGTTGCTTGCCTGCACATTCTAAAGGGACTTCCTGGTTGTTCTCTTGCTTGGGAATGCATGATCCTTTCAACAGATCTACCAATACTTCAAAGTTATTTTCTGTCACCTATCTCTTAGGTGCGACAAAGGTTTTGGTCTTCTTGTTATGGTGAATCTTGGTTAGGATTTTCATAAAACCATCTCCATCCTTTTCCTCTATCTCTCTTGTGTCTTTTTGGGGTTCATTGAGAGAAATCACAAAATAAGTGCCCATGCATGTGACATCTCCTACACCTGAATGAAACATGCTTGTAGTCAAGGGTTTGAAACCAGTCTATGTCTTATGATTCCAGTGCTATTACTTAGGGAGGGAGCTATAGATATTCATGTATGTGCATATCCATGCATATGAAGTGTAGAAGCAATGCTTTGTTTGTTTTGAGAGATAGAAAATTCACCCATCTTGTTACCAATTTCCTTCAGTGTCTCCAAATCCCAATATTTGTAGGGGAGAGAATACATGCATATCCAGACTAGTGCGCAAGAAAAATATTCTTTGTCAGGGTTGAAGCACTCCACCCAGTGATGCATATATTGCCTAACCAAGTTGAAGAAGCAAGGACTCCATCTAACACAATCTTCAAATCTTCTATGCGAGAGAAAATTATAGTGAAAAATCATTTTTAGATCAATTTTACCTCATAGTGGGCTTTTGGATTCCATCACATCGCGATCTAGTGGAGGAGTGCTTTTTCCATTGGCCATAATCTGATAAACTTGTAGAGAAATGCATGGTCCTGCATGAATTGGATATTATCATTCATATTGGTTGGGGGGATGTGAATCCATGGGATTTATACTAATTTATCAATGCATGTTCTCTTTCTCTTCTGTACAGGGGTCGTTTCCGACTCATGGTCAGGGTTTTCTGCTAGACCAGGTTTAATGGCGTTAACAACCTTTGATTTACCTGAATCAATACTCACAAGAGGGATCAAGTATGAAGATTGGTTAGAGGGGCTTGGGCCCCGTCCCCCCAAGGTCTCCATTCCTTGGGATGTACTTATTAGGAAGACATCAAAGAGGGATAGGCCAGGTGGAGGAGGAAAGGAAGAAGTTTGCATGAGCGATGGTTATAAACCATAAGGAGGTCATCTTCCAAAGCGAAAATCATTGTAGAGCTCTGGATATCTTACATCTAAATTCAACTATTTGAGGTAGATCTATATATATATATATATATATATATATAATATATATATATTTCAACTGTAGTTCATGGTCACTGAGTGGCTGCAACAATCATGGGTAATAGTTCGAGCAGATCCACCCTAAGGGATCTACCCACTGACCTAATATTTCGGGCTTAACTCCAAGGGTGTCTAGGAGATTTGACCCCGTGACCTCCCAATTGGCAAGGTACTTAGCAACAAGAACTCGACCAACTGAGCTATCCCTTGGGGTTCTCTCTCTCTCTCTCTCTCTCCATTGACCTAATATTTCAACTGTAGTTCATGGTCACTGGGTGGTTGCAACAATCATGGGTAATAGTTCGAGCAGATCCACCCTAAGGGATCTACCCACTGACCTAATATTTCGGGCTTAACTCCAAGGGTGTCTAGGAGATTTGACCCCGTGACCTCCCAATTGGCAAGGTACTTAGCAACAAGAACTCGACCAACTGAGTTATCCCTTGGGGTTCTCTCT